>VUQS01047180.1:0-22333 GCA_015108495.1 Heterochromis multidens
ACACAGAAGAGCTACCTCGTCAGGCCAGGACTCCGCAGTCTATTCACACCTACAGGCCAGTGGCCACTCTTTCAGTGATGAGGATGTACACATCCTGGACAGGGAGGAACGCTGGTTTGAGCGGGGAGTCAAGGAGGCCATTTACGTGAAAAGGGAAAGACCATCTCTGAACCGAGGAGGGGGCCTAAGGGTACATCTGTCACCATCTTACAATGCTGTGATTGCAGCCATTCCCCAATCTCTGTGAATGGTACTCATGGCCATTGATCAATGGTCATGACAATTTGCATATTAATCATCATGAAACTGACCTCATGGCCCATTGTTACTCAGCGGTGCTTGTTTCGGTCATTATGCCAACATACTATTTATAGGTTTGGGGAAACCTGCAGTCAGCTGAGACTGAGGAAGTCACTTGGATGAAGTGACGAAACGTTTCTCCCACTGAAAACGCTACGTCCAGATGAACAGATTCAGCTTTCTGGGACAGGTATTTATGTAGAGCTTTTTTAGTGTCCTTGATTGCTCTTACACTACAATGGACATTCACCCATTCACAAAGCATTTTATTCTATGGAAACAGTGCTTGATTTTCCTTAGCAAGAGCCACTGGAAAATCACCAGCATTCAAATCATTTTTAACCAGTTATGTTAATTAGGGTTGTATTTCCTGAAACATGAGAGTTTTATTTGTATGTTTCTTTGTTTTTAAAATCAAACAATCACAAAAACTAGGTAAATGCATGGATTGTTGTCAAATAAAATTACACAAGCAGATTCAACATCAAGGATTGAGGTTACATTAGTAGTCACCCACCAAAGGCCCCCACTGAGCTTTGACAGCCAGTAGAAGTCAGAGTATATGAGTAGTTACAGTGTAATTTGATTATAATTTGACAGTGAACTTATTTTCACTCTTGGCCATCACTGAGAACTCAGATAGTTCTAACTAGTAACTCAGCAGCATTTTGTGACCAGTCTATATCATATAGTTACAGTTGATGAAAATGTTAATTACCTGTGCTTGCAGTTCCCTGGTTTCGTGCAAGAAGCTGATTATCCCTAGCCCACAACCTTTTTAGTGAATCCCCAGCCAGCTGCAGCGGTGTCTGCAGCTGAGGATTAAGAAAACATAATGGAATTATGCTAATGTTGAGATATTGCTAGATAGACATTTCTACTGATTGGGATTAGTGCTCCTATCCATTTTCCCACCCACACAGCAATGGCTTAAAGTCTCTCCCTGTCATAAAAACATACTTTTAACATTGTTGGTGTCGGGGGTAATTTGTGGTGTTACTCAAGTGGGCTTGTATCAGTGCAATTAGTTCATTTTCTTTGTGTAATGAGTGCATGCCCTGAGCTGTCTGCCTTCTGGAGATGTTTGAAAAAAAGAGTTTTCCTAAATTAGGGGACAGACTGCTCCTTGGTCTCTTTTCTTTAATTAAGATTTTTAACGAAGATAATCACAACTTTGTTCCATCTGTTAAGTTGTAAAAAAATACTTAAAATTTTAAATCTCATAAAAAAAATTTCTACAAATGTATTATCATATTACTATGTAATATATGTATTTATAACTGCTTATCTGAGCTGGTGTTGACTGTGCTGCGTTAGGTCAGTCATCTTGTTCTCTGTTTTAGAGGTGATGCTGAAGACATGATCTTTTATTTAAAGAAGAATTTAATTTAAAGAAGAAACACTTAAGCACTAAATATATAAGCATTGCTTGCAGGAGAAACTGTAGATTTGTAGGACTGTAATTCACGTTGGTAGAAATAACACAAGGGTAAGTCAATCGGAAATCACTAAAATGAATATTGAGTTAGTGTGTAATTTAGCTAAAACAATGTTGGACTCCAGTTTTCTCTGGTCCCCTCCCCAGTCAGACCAGTAGACATGTTTAGCTGCATGTTCTCCTTAACCGCTGGCTGCCTGAGTGGTGTCTAAAAAGTGATGTGGTCTTCATACATAACTGGGAAACTTTCTGGGGAAAACATGGTCTTATTAGTAGAGACGGCATCCATCCCACTTTAGATGGAGCAGGTCTCATTTCTAGAAATCTGTCTCAATTTATTAAACACCCCAAAACGTGACTATCCAGAGTTGGGAACAGGAAGAAGAGTTGAAGTCAAATGCCTCAGTGCAGTTTTGCTCCTCCTGTTATCCCCCCAAAACCCCCCAAAAAAGAAAGAATAATATAACACCCTCAACTGCACCTAAGAATAAATCAATTAAAAGTGGACTATTAAACATTAAGTCTCACTCTTCGGAGTCCCTGTTAGTAAATGATTTAATAGTTATATTGATTATATTGATTTATTCTGCCTTACAGAAACCTGGTTACAGCAGGTTGAATATGTTAATTTAAATTAATCAACACTCCCAAGCCATACTTAACTGTCAGAATCCTTGAAGCACAGGCTGAGGAGGAGGCGTGGCAGCAATCTTTCACTCTAGCTTATTAATCAGCCAAAGACCTATAAAGAGTTTTAATTCATTTGAAAGCCTGACTCTTAGACTTGTTCAGCCTAATTGGAAAAGTCAAAAACCAGTTTTAGTTGTTGTCAAAGAAGTTTCACCATTAATTAATGCTTCAGTGTTAAATATGATTAATCTATCTTTATTAATAGGCTACATACCACAAGCTTTTAAGATGGTTGTATTTAAACGATTACTTAAAAAGCCCTTACTTTATCCAGCTGTTTTAGCTAATTATAGACTAATTTCTAACCTTCCTGTTATTTCAAAAATTCTTGAAAGAGTAGTTGTCAACCAGTTAACTTATCATTTGCAATTGGAATCTATCTATCTGCTAGATTCCAATCTATCTGATCGATTCCAATTTGTGCATATAAATGCATGTACAAATTGGAATCCTCACAACTGAAAGTTAGTCAGGTAGTTCCACAGGTTTCTGTGCTGGGACCAATACTTTTTACATTATACATGCTTCCCTTAGGCAATATTGTTAGAAAACACTACATGCATTTTCATTACTATGCAGATGATAGCCAGCTTTATGTATCCATGAAGCCAAATGATACAAATCAATTAGTTAAACTAGATGGATGTTTTAAGGACATAAAGGCCTGGATGACCTCTAATTTCCTACTGCTAAATTCAGACAAAACTGAGGTTATTACACTCAATCCTAAAAATTTGGTATCTACCTTGGCCTCCAGTAATACTGTGATGAATCTTGGAATCATTTTTGATCATTCATTGTGCACATTAAACAAATATGTAGGACTGCCTTCATTCATTTGTGCAATATCACTAAAAGTGATAGCCTCAGAGTGGTGCAGAAAAGCTAGTTCATGCATTTATTACTTCCAGGCTGAACTATTGTAATTCATTATCATCAGGTTTCTCTTAAAGCTCCCTGAAAAGCCTTCAGTTTATCCAGAACACTGAAGCGAGAGTACTAACTGGGACTTGAAACAGAGACCATATTTCCCCTATAATAGCTTCTCTTCATTAGCTCCTTGTTAAATCCACAATGAAATTTAAAATCATTCACCTCACAAACAAAATCTTGAATAACCAGGTCCTCTCATATCTTAAAGACCCCATAGTACCTTATTATCCTAACATAGCTGTCAGACTGCAGGCTTACTTGTGGTTCCTAGAGTTTTCAGCAGTCAGGCCCCTCTACTAGACAGACAACCTCTCTCTGCTTTTAAGATTAGGCTTAAAACAATCCTTTTTGAAAAAGCTTATAGTTGGGGCTGGATCAGGTGACCCTGAATCATCCCTTAGTTATGCTGCAATTGGCTAAGGCTGCTGGGGGATCATCCCATGATCAAGGATCAAAGATTCTTTATTGACAAGTCATGAAGAAAACATGAAGAACGAGACAGTTACTTAGGTCTCAGTGGTAATAATGATTAAAATAAGTAATGACCTAATTAAGATAATAATAAAATTAATATAAAAATATAATATAATAAATAAAATTATAAAAATAAATATAATTAAATAAATGACCTATTAAAATAATAATGTCCTAATCAATAAGTCAGTTAAAAATTGCAGCAGTTTAAAATGCAAATTTTGTGTATTCAAAGGTATGGCAGTTTGACACAGTTCTCACAGCATCCGGAAAAAAAGCTATTCTTCAGCCTGGTGGACCTCACCCGGATGCTGCACAGCCTCCGGCCTGAGGGGAGGGGGGGAAGCAGTCCATGTGCAGGGTGGGTGAAGTCTCTTATGATGCAGGTGGCTCTGTACTTGTATCTGCTGGAATAAATGTCTGAAAGGGGGTAGTAAGCTGCATTCGATGGTCCTCTGGATTTCTTTATGTGTGTTATTACCAGCCTCTCGAAGCACTTCATCGTTGTTGGATTGAGTGCAACTGAATGATAGTCATTGAGACAGGATACTGTTGAGGCCTTTGGCACAGGGACGATGGTGGACATCTTAAGGCGTGTTAGGACAGTACCCTGAGACAGTCAGGCGTTAAATATGTCATGACCACTGAGAGCTGGTATGCACAGTCCTTTAGGACCCGACACGGAATCCCGTCAGGGCCTACAGCTTTCTGGGGGTTTACTTTCTGCACTGTCATCCTTACCTCTGCTGCTGTCACACTGAGAGGGGGGGCATCCAGCAACGGTGTGAACCTAGAGATGGTGGTGGTGTTGGAGGCCTCAAACTGGGCATAGAATGAGTTCAGGGCATTGGGTAGAATGGGTCCAGAGGGCATTGTTCATTATTCTTGTTGTAGTCTGATGCATTTAATGCCCCTTCACATGCTCCAAGGGCCATTTAAAGAGAAATAGCCCCATATCTTCAGAGCATAAATCAATTTTGCCTCTTTATGCCTGCCATCTCCTGCTCTGAACGCAGCGCCCCGACCTCGAGAGAGAAAACACTTCTGAATTCCTCCAGGGTTTCTGGTTAGGATGGGTGGTGATTGTTTTGGTGGTTGTAACATCCTCCACACACTTTTTTATGTAACCCAGGACTGATGATGTGCATTCCTCCAGACTCACTTTAGCCCCTTTTGTCTGTTGTTTCAAAGCAGTCCTGGAGCATAGGGACAGCTTCAGTAGGCCACACAGTGATGGTCTTTTGCATTGCTTTCCTACTCTTTAACACAGGGCAGTATGCAGGGGCCACCATGATGGAGATATGATCTGAGATATGATCTCTGTTTAATGGTTATATAATATAAATATATATAAATATCACCAGTAACAGTGCTTGATTGATTGTTATTGAAAGATTTTCTTAAAATAAGTACTTTGTTAAGGTCTCTAGTTGCTCTGGTTATAATAAAAGAGATAAATAATTGTTTGTTTGTTTGTTTCTTAAATTAATACAGTATTCCCAGAAGTAACGCTCAAGCGTCTTGACATTTTGTGACACCCCTAAAAATTACTGTGGCCCCTAGATGGCACGCTCACTTGAACCTAAACATAAATAGTTTAGAAGTATTCCCTAAAACAACTTAAAGAAGCAAGGGGAAAACATATGCAAAACCCATATAGTCAACACTGGATTACCCAGGGTTGTGTGGTCTCCATGCTTTCCTCACTTTACTGCTTCAGAAAAAACATTTAGTTATAATCCTACAACAACCAGGAGCTTAAACGGCTTGGCCTTAACTGCCAAATTCACCTGATAGCTGTTAAGCTTTTTTGATCTGGTCCAAAGCGGCAGACTGACTTGTCAATTAACTAAGGGTATGACTAGAAGCATGGCCATGGTGTAGCAAACATGCTCTATGTGCAATGCATTCTGAAATTACAGCATCATTAAGTCATATAGCTACTGGAACATATTAACACATGCACTGTTTGTTTGTTGTTGTTTTTTTCTTTGCTTTGTTTCTTTTTCTACAGGTACCCATAAATTTGTGACAGAGGGGGAACACCTGGTGCTCACATCCATCACCAAAGAGCAGTCTGGATCTTATGAATGCATTGCATCTAATGACATCTCAAGCCCTGATGTCAGGACAGTGCAGGTCACCGTCAACTGTAAGAGCCAAACTATCACACTATCAGACTCTATGTAGGACATCAGAGGGTGGGAAGATGCAGAGTGAAACTAACACTGAGTGAGGACACTCAATATGAAGTGTGAACATTACCTAAATTCACATTAGAAGAAACAGGAATCTGAAACAGCCAAAAACACAAATATATCACTTATGCTGATGCTGACTATGAACTTCTTTTGATTTTGTTTTCCAGATCCTCCCTTCATTTCCAAAGCAAGGAGTACAGGTACTCCAGTTGGACAAAAAGGAGTTTTGCAATGCGAAGCCTCTGCTGTCCCGAGGGCAGATTTTGAGTGGTACAAAGAAGACCGCAGGCATGTTTCTCTTCTGAGCTCTATGATTTCTACCTGCTCTGGATTGTTTGAACTCAGTATTACAGGCTCATAAACACACATATTCTGCTGTAGGCTGTGGTCTTAGTTCATTTGACATAAACCATCTTGGATGATCTTTGTTGAAAATAATGATGTTCACGCATATCCTTGTTTAAAACTATGCTTTTGAGATAATGAGATAATAACTCATGCCCTGCATTCTTCTATCCACTGGGAAAATATAGAGATTTAATCACATTATTGGAAAAAAAAAGTCAGTCAAATGATTTGCACAAAGTCATAATTGCCAAAGGCAACTATTATTATTTTTCCTCTGTAATTGGTTTATGTCAGTGGGGTGTGGGGCTCAAGTGTTTAGAGGATATTCTGGTTTAATGTAGCTTTTTCCTACTGATTGCTCGAAACTGGAAATACATTTATGAGAAGCCTTAGAGTAGGGAATCTTATACAAACAAAGGCTATGTTAGACTGTTAAATGGTCCCTGACAGTGACAGCAGCATTTCCTGTCATTTCCTGTCCCCAAAAGATGAAAGGAGTCCTGATGAACAAAAAGATGGAGAACAGTGATAAAATAAATGACATCATCACAACATCCACAAACATGCAATAAGGCAGTGAAACAGGAAATGCAATGTGGGAAACGGAAGGAAGGCTTTTAAAGGATTTAAGGATTTCAAAACTTGTTTTCTGTTTCTTACAGGCTCCTCAATGGACTAAATGGGGTAAAGATAGAGAATCAAGGGAAACAGTCAATGCTTATCTTTTTCAATGTCTCAGAAGAAGACTATGGGAACTACACTTGTGTTGCCATGAACACCATGGGAATCACTAATGCCAGTATAATACTTTATGGTAAGAAATATATTTTGCAGTTAAATTGTTTAATTCAGTTAATTTAATAAACAAATTTCTTTTCAGTGGCCACTTCTTGCATAGTAGCAGCTGTGCATAAAAAACCCATTCTGAAAGTCACCTACTGTATATTATTCATTGAATTGCCTTTTAATTTCCACGATCACCAGTTTCCATGGCAATTGCAGCACCAAACCACATGAACATTTGAATTCCAACTAATGATAGTCAATACTAGAGCATTGATCTGACTAACCCTGATGATGAATCACATTTTGCATTATTCTCTTGCAGGTCCTGGTGCAATGCATGATGTGAATGGGGCTATCGTGCTAACACATTGCTCTGTATGCCTCCTGCTGACTGTAACCTCAATCTACCTTCTCAAGTTCTAATGTGAAATGTTACCACCTTGGAGCTTCTCTCAGAATTGAACACCAAGAACAGACTTTTAGTCCAATAAGACGAATGGAAACCCAATATTGCCAGTGGTTCACCCCTAGTTTTCTTTCTTTCGTTTTTTTTTTTGTTTCTGGCTTTGCATCAGAGTCTGTTCTCTGTTGGCTCATCAAGAGTGAGAAGCATCAACCTGCAGAAGGAAAAATTTTAAATCATGCACTAATTTGATGATGGTAGAACTTATGAGTTTGTGTCTCCCCCAACCTTTTTATATGTGAACATGGAAAAAAAATATATATGTAACTGTTGATAGTTGACTGTTTATTGCCCAATATTGAAGTGTACATTCAGATTATTATTATTATTGTGTCATGTCCTGTTCAATATCTGTACAATAACATTAAGCTTTTTTAGGTAAATGATAAAAAGGGAAAAAATGCAATGTGATTGTTGAATTTTACTGTATTTTTACAGTTGTATGCAAAACAGAATAACTGATCCTTCATTATAAACAGTTCAGAACAATAAATAGTACACCATGATTTCTCAGGCAAAGTCCTACGCATAGTGCATCCAAATTTATATTTCCATCATAGTGTGTGTAAAAAATGTACAAATGTGTACAGACAATACCTGCACTGTTGTTTTTCAAAATGCATAAGCTTACCAAATGGCATTTTTGAAATACCCAATCACAGTGTCATAGCAGCTTCATGATATATTCATACTGACAAAATGAAAGGTGATTTTCAGACTCATTTGTGTGAAGTATGATTTAGGAGAGAAACATTGGTTATTGTGCTGCTTTGTTTTCTGCAGACACAAACAGAAAAATGGCTTGATGCCTGCTTGACAGACCCAGAGTTCAGTGTGTTGATGGCATCATTAGAGTGTCCAGTTGGTGGGTAGGCTAATTAGCAACTTGACACTAACCTGACTCACAAAGTGCTGTGGCTAATTTGCAAAGCTACACTCTATTTTTTTAGAGTACGTTCCATACTTTAGGATGTTTTTTTATGATCAGTGTTATTTAATTTTTAATTTTTGTTATTTAAAGTTATGGCCTTAAAGCTGCAGATGAAAAATAATCTGATAGTGAGGTAACCCCCCCCCCGCCCACTAAAAAAAGAAAAAAACATATGTTAATTTAAAAGACTGCAGGTAGCCATGATAGTCCCCCTTATTTTTCCTAGTTGAAGATCTTTATGCAACTGAGACATTTTGTTTCCTCACACTACACCAACAACAGGTCACTCTGACCTTTGATTCAGATTGATACTGTACAAAAAAATGGAAAATGTGTATTTAAAAGCCATTTTAAAATAATTAAACCACCTTTTAAATGTTTCTGCAATGTGTGTCACTTTTTGCTATGCATAATATAGCCACATTCAGAAAAAACAAAATGACAGTGAGTGTGAGCAAACATTGGCAGTGCTAGCACTAACAGCCCTCTTGGCAGTGCTGCTAGTGCTAGCAGATATTGTCAGTACTACATGCCTGTACTGACAGTGTTTTAATTTTCTAGATCAGACCTGGCCCTTGGGCCTCATTCAGCCCATTGGTTGTCCCTGGCCTGCCCGCATGAGGTCAATGGGAAATTAGCATTCAAACGTAAAGAAGTATACATCATGCAGCCTGTTCCATTTCAGCCACCAAACACTCCTTGATAAATTCTCCATCAGAGAATGACTTACTGTTTTTGCAATTTTGTGGGAAATCACAAAGACTGTCTTTACTGCTCCATCCCAGCTTGGCAAAAAGTCCTTGTTGCTTTTGCAGCATTGCTAGAAAAGGTTCCAGTGTCCATTCCTGCTCTGCATCAGTACAGCTTGCTGTAAATGCATTGGAACCAACGTTTATGAGAGATGTTTGTTTGCTAGCCCCAAAAGATGTTAGTTCACACTATAAAAAGAAAGACCAACGCAGAATGTAGAGTTTTTAACAAGACATGGAGTTCTAAGTATTCATTTACAGCAATCTGAATTGAGAAATAGAAGAACTTGACTGATGCGGAGCGGGAATAGGCACCTGAACCTTTTCTAGTAATGCTGCAAAAGCAACAAGGACTTTTCACCAAGCTGGGATGGAGGGATGGAGCAGTCAAGGCCAGCTTTGTGATTTCCCACAAAATCGCAAAACAAAAAACCATCAAGCACAAAATCTGGAGCTTCAGTTGAAAATCAAAGCAGACAATTTTGATTTTTTCTCTTTGAAAGAGCTAAGCCAAGAGCTGTGATGTCAGCGACACAGCCCAGTTCCTCATCTTTGTACATGGAATTACATAGGAGCTGGCAGCAATGCACCCAATGAAAGGGGGGTAAGTGCATGCTTGGATAGGCTTGGGCTGAAATGGGACATGGCACTGGCAGGTGTTACAACTGATGGCTGTCCAAATCTGACAGGGAGAAATGACTTTTGCAGCAGATGCAAGACAAGTGACTGAAAGAAACCCAGAATTGAAGTTGGTATTTTTGCATTGTATTATACACCAGGAGGTGTTGTGTAAGTCAATGCTAAAAATTAACCTGTTTGTTGATGTTGTAACTAAAATAGTTAACTTCATCAGGGCAAGAGCACTGAATCACAGACAGTTTGTTGCACTTTTGACTTTTGACTTCAAGTCAGTATCACTGCTGGATTTTATTCTGTTCACAAAGAGGAGAACTTTCCACACATATGAAGACATACTCAGAAGATGTTGGTTCTCTTTGGATCTACCTTCACATGTGAACAAACATTCTCAGTGATGAAGTTTAACAAAACCAGATACAGATCTTCTCTCAGTGACGATTATCTGTCTGCTGTCCTTTGCATTTCCACCTCACTTTGAACCTGACTTTAATGCACTTGTTCAAGCCCAAAACAAACTAGATTTGTCTCACAGAACAAGAAAAAAGAACTGAAAAACTGCAAATGAAGTACTTAAACTACAAGCAAAATAGCAATAGCACTTTGTTAAAAGTCTTTGAAATTTTGTAAAAAATTTGCACATTTTGTTCAGAATTGCTTCTGGAAATGTTGAATATTGATAAAATATTGGTGTTTTTACTATGCCTATTTCACCTTTTCATTGCCTAATTGTAACATCTACTTTTACCAGTAGCAATTTATAAAAAGAAAAAATTATTATTGAGCAGAATTGAGTTCAGCTTATTGGTGCAGCCCTCCACAACAGTCCCAAGTTCCCATGTGGCACTTTGGGAAAATTAATTGCCCACACCTGTTCTAAATCAAAGTATTACTGTGTTATTTATACATTTACACCAAACCATTTCACATATTTACTGTGAAATAGTGAAAAAGCTGGATAGATTCCTTCTGTTAAAAATTTTAAATAACTTTTTCTGCTTATCAGCCCGCTGATAATGCAACCACAAAAAGTCAGCTTGAATGAATGTTCCGTGTAGCTGCTATGAAGCTTTCTTCAGGTGTTGTGAATGTGTGCTTTTAACTTGGTTTGCCCTGAGATAAATGGCAGATGCTGGTCTCAAGAATGCAGAAGTAATAGTTTGATCTGTGGTTGGTGGATAAAAATTTCAAAAAGAGTTTTCAGTCTAATTCTGACAGAAGGTATACTTAGAGCACAAGTGACTGCTAATGTGATTTTTTTTTTTAATTCAGTTCACTGCTGTGGATACCTATGAGTAACAAATGTGTTGATGAAACAAAACAAAAGGGAAGAGACTGTGTATGTGGGAATGCTCTTTTTTTGTACTCACATGTTAAAGTTCTGTGCTTGTGATGATGGTGAAACAGTCAGATCTCACAGGATGTGATTTCCCTTTTTAGGGGTTTGCAAAAAAAAAACAAAAAAACAAAATAAATAAATAAAAAACACAGACAAGTGAGATACAGATGCCTGCAAAACTACAGTTTAGGGGTTACTGTCACACTTTCTAACCCAGATAGAACATGAACATGATAAATATTGATGTCAGTAAGCTTGAATCAATTTGTTTAAAATCCTTATTAAAAGATAACTAAAACAGGAGTCTACTCAAGATGTATTTTTGCATGACACATTGACAATGGCAACAGTACAGATTTGTTTTTATGGTTTTAAGATTTTACATTTATGCACCACATTATCAATATAGTTCATAATGCTCTGAGCAATTTAAGGACTGCAGTATTCAAAATTCACATTATTTACTACATTTTATTTTTCCTCAGTTTATTTTACAGTGTACAATCACATTGACAGTTGCATTGTTTACCCATTTGATATGTTTCTGACCTTACTGGAGGTTGAGCATACAGTACTCACTGTTGTGGTATATAGTCATCGTATCATTTGGTTGAGAGATTGCAAAATTGTCCATAAACAAGTTAAATGTGAATTCCAAGTTGCCAATCATTTGTTCTGACTTTGATGCTATGCATTACTGTCATTTATTTATTGTGTGTCTCTTTTGGAGAGTGAACATCAGTGTTCGCCAAAATCTGCATGGTTGACTGCCAATTGCTGGCTCAGGAGGTAAGGTGGTGAACAGAAGGTCATTGGTTCTGCTGCCATGTCTTGGGGCAAGATGATGAATCTGAAATTGCCCCTAATGTGAGTGTGTCGGTAAAAGACAATAAGCACTCTGAGTGTATGTAGCTTGTAGTGTAGAAGCGCTTTGAGAGCTCAGTGAAAGTAGGAAAGAGCTATATAAATACCAACCTAGAAACCCACAGTTGATACATCGCTAGTATTTTTTTAGTTTTTTGTTTTTTTCCCCTCATATGATTACTGGTCATTTATCCAAAACGTTTGATAAGCCCACATTGACAAACTTTACACAACAAAAACCACACTGGAATCTGTCTTCTAAACATAGTAAGCATTTAGATATTTTTAGATATTTTTCTCTAGAGTTGGCAAAGCCCAAGACAAAGTTAAAAAGTTATTAATATGTAAATAGCTAAGACAGATTTAATAGGCATGCATGTTAACCAGTATTGACCAAAGTTAGCTTCTGTTACCCAGGCCAATACTCCAAGGCACATGCCTTTAAAAATCATTGTAGGTAACGATGTAAAGGCATAGTGTGTTTCTTTTCCAGCAACTAGAGAAGGTGAGTCAGAGACATTCTGGTTGGTAGACAACCTGCTGTATGACTTGACCCACAGCCGTCCCATTTATCTCCTACTGTTGTAATATTCATCCTGCTATGGCTACACTGGATTATCTTAGCCAAGTATGAGATAAAGTGGGTAGAAGTTTCCAGATCACTAAAAGGCAGGTTCTATATTTAGTTTTGACAAACCTTAAGGGAGTTCATGACTTTCTCAAATTTTAAAAAGAATCAAGACTGAAGAAGATGAAAAAGTGGCTGTACAACCAAAAGATTTTTTGGCCATCCATCTGTATGTGATTTTAATGGGGGGAAGTGATTTGTATCATCATGAAATATATTTTCCAAAGATGGGCCAAAGGGGGCCTGCGGGAGGTGGAAGCATAAGAGAAAGAAGAATTACCATTCTTGACCAGAACCTATGTTGCAGATAGGAAATCATTTACTAATCCTGGCCAAGTTTAAAATTGGGCATTTTAACATGGGAGGCAATGGGGACTGGCATTCATATCTCTATTATATTATAGATATTACTGCAAATTGTTGCCTGTGGTTTTTGGCAACTCAGTGCTGTCCTTACAACTTTACCAGTTTAGTTTCATTATAAGCCACTAACGTGACTACAGTCCTTTAATTTATTATGAAGCATGCCAAGTCATTTTACAATCAGAGAATTTGCGGAACTCCAAGACAAGACAATCAATTCCATCAAGACAACATCAAACATCAAAACAAACTTGTCATCTGAAAGAGGTTCTTGGCAAGACATTGTTTAAAACACACACCAGTAATATGAGCCTGAAATGCTAACCTGCCGGTGGTCTCTCAATACAATTGTACAATTACAAGATATAACTTTAGTACTCATTTGAAGGGAATCAACCCTTTTCTACCTTCTTTTTCTAATGATTAGACCCAAATCAACAGGGATACCAACCATAACCAGTCTAATAAAATACATTACATCCCTATGATTAGTCTTTGAGTTGAATATCATTATTATTATTAATAATATATATATATTATTTATAAAATTCTCTCATTAGAGCTAATTATCTCTTTTGTTACACACATAGCAATACAGAGCTACAGAAATCTTTAAGATATAGAATGAGGATGATTCTGATCAGACAGGTTTAATGTGAAGTTCCTGCTCATAAACAAAACAAACTGGATTGATGAATCAGGAATCAGCCTTATTTTTTTCTGAACTGCTGTGTCATTGAATGCCATCATTGCCTTAACTAGATAGTTTAGAATTAAGTCTTGATTATACTCTGTTGCGGACACGGACAGCTGGAGACCTGATAGCCAAGTAATCATTCCTGTTACACTTCTTTGAAGTCTACAAGTCGTCGTGTTTACAAAAAAATGGCCTCTGATGACGAGACTTACATCACTTGGACCCAAGCACACCTTTGCAGACTCACAGACATGGAAAGTTTAATCCCAGCTTTTGCAAAATGAATGTAAACTGAACTTAATGATTAATACAGGTGCACTCAAAGATTTAATCTGAAGAAATTTATACTTTTTGGTGTTTAAAATGTAGTTCAAGAGATTAAATTATAAAAAGGGGTTAACGCTATGCTTATTTGCTGTTTCTGGATCATTCCAGGTCCCACTGATTGACTAGTAGTTGTGCTCACGTGGAACATATCTTCATATGCCTGTTTTAATCAATTTTTTGTCAATTGAAGGAATGATTTTATTAAGGTTTTATAATGCTTCCCCTGCTTACCCTACTCAAAGTGGCACGTGTGCTCAGATATACTTTTGTTTAATGTCCTGCATTCCAGCTTCACTCCCTCATCTTACATTACAGTTGCTGCAGATTGAGATAATTAGATAGCCATAATTTTGTTTTTCCCCTGGGTTAACTGCTCATCAGATTCAAAGAATTATTTTAAATGAACATACTATATATTCATGCAATTCTTTATGTATAACCATATGTTGAGCTTATTATATTTTTTTTCCATGGCCAATGGATGGATATTTGTTCACTATTTTTCATGCAGAAACTGCACATATATCATATTTCAGAGAGGTAAAAAAAAATTAAAAATGGAATACATGGTCAGCTGTCTTGGCACAAATATTAATAGGGTTCATTTTATTTGCTCTGCCAGTGGCAGTGCCATAACTAAGCACTAAATGCCCTCAGAGAACTATGCAGCCCGGTAAGATGCCAGATGGAAAATAAGCAGCATATTCCCACAGTTCTTTGAAGTTACTTTTCTGCTGAATTAACGGGTTATTTTCTGTGCTGTCACATTCATAAAAATAGAGAGAAATACAACAGCATTTATTTTTGTTGCTAGTTGATTTGGTCAAAATCATATATATTTTCATGCCAAAAATATTTTGGAAAATTAAAGGCAGGAATAGGACCTAAATAATTGAATTGTAACTTTTGGGTCCATTTTGCATGAGCCTTCTCTCTCTCAGAGACACACACACAAACAGAGACACACACAAGAGCACAGAAACAGGTATGAGAACTTCTGGACGTTTAGAGGTGAAGTGTTTCAGGCATGTTCTACCAGGAGCCTGGCTATAGAATGCATCGGTTTCCCCGCCTTCTACCCCACACCACCCAGATGAGTTGGAGGAGGTGGCCTTTCTATAAAAAGGCGAGGTGATAGGATACAATATTTACCCATTAAATGTTGGCAAAACTCTAATGTTACTGTACATTTACTGTACAAATGTCTGTAAAATCACTGGAACAGTTCTATCCTGATGTATTATATATAATATAGTATATATATGACTGTATTATACCTGAGGACAGCTAAAGTGAAAAAAAATAAATACATAAAAAAAATAAAAATAAAGAACCTTCATCGACTGATCATGGAACACTTGATATATATATATATATATATATATATATATATATATATATATATATATATATATATATATATATATAAACTGATTATCAATGGTCAAAAATCAGCCCCAAGTTTGTTTGTTTTTTTGTGTTTTGTTTATAAATAATTTGCAATTCAGCTCCATTTGTTATATTTTACAGACAAGAAACACCATGTGTTAAAAATAAATACATTAGCTACAGCTTCTACATTAAAGCTGGTGTAGAGCATGACCTTCCTTCAGGTTGTTCTTTGTGTGAACTCTAAAACGTCATGATTAAAATCCTGTTTTGATGACTTCTGACTTTTTGTAAATACTGACAAAACTGAAGCATATTTCCATTATCTGAATGTTTTCAGATGCTTGTAAAGAGGGGATATACTTCAGCCTGTCTGCCTTCCTTTTGTCCTTGTACAAACTAATGTCTTGAATTGGATGTCTTGGCATCATTTTAACCTTGCATGTATCTTTTTCAGGATTTCATAACCAAATGCTCTCTGACCTCTATGATTAAACAAATACACACACACACGCTCACGCACACACACACACACACCTTTCTCATGGTTAACATCAGGACATCCTAAAGTGATCTTGATCTCAACTACACCTTTTGCACAAATAAATGTTGTTCTATATTCAATAGACTGCACTGAATTACTCTTTAATAAACAAGCATTCACACTTACTTCAGCAGGAATTCTATGCCATAGCTATGTCGTAACCTCAAAACCCTCTGAAACCCTATGATGTAACCTATGGCATAACCTGACATGCATCTCCCTAGAAATGTAACTACATGTCACGTCGACGTAACTATTGTAATTGGCCTGTTGAATACCATTGATTCCTCCTATGCATTTCTGGCTACGTTTTCAAGGCAGGTTTTACATTTATCAGTGAGAGAATAACAATCATTGTCTCAATATAAGGAGTAAGAATCATAGCACCAATATACGGACTCACAAATGTCAGCAAATTCCTGGAGGGAGATTGCTGAAACTATTAAAATGGACATGAGGGAATGTAAAAAGAAGTTGAAAATCTTGAGGGACAAATATGCTTGTCACAACTGACCAATACAATACTGACCCAGGAGGGAAAGAATTCCCAACATTTTATTTGTTTCTGTCGGCTGGCATTGCATATAAAACACCAGGACATGACCACAAGGTAATTAACACATAATGCACCATGGACAAGCATAAATGCCAGCAACAATGTAGGTTATGTCATAGCTACAAAGATTCACTGCAGAAGTCTGAATCAGTCTAAAGCTTAATAATAACAAAGGTTTGAATGGGTGGGGTCGCAAAGCGAGAAAGCAAAGAATAAATTAAAACTTACTTACAAAATCATTGTGTGCCATAAGCTATACTGTTACACCCCTGTCTAGGGGTAAAGAAGCGCAACATAAAAGTTAAAAGGAAGTCCCTGTCCTGGTCCCCAAACCAGGGTCTAACCAGTAATTCTCAGTTAAAGGCATTGTTTATTAATACACATTTGGTCAAGAGAACACACCAATAACTGAAAGCAAAGGACTCCAGGGTGAACCAATACCAAAACAACAGCTGTCTTTGAAGGAACATTGCTACCTAGTCCTTATATGACCAACAAAACCAAACAAAAAACATGCTAAACCTAACTCCCTAACTGAGCAGAAACAGGAGAAAACTATACAAAACAAAAAGGAAGTTCACCCCTTGTGCTTCACTGATATGTACAATGAGCAAGTTAAGAGTCGCTGGAACCAGGGTTTTTAAAATAGCCAGGTGTTGACAGGGACCAATCTGCAGCTGACACATCAATAGGCCAGCCAATAGGTCCAACCAATCATAGGGAAATCTGCAGAGAGAATCTTAAAGATTGAGAGGTAACATTCTCATACAAAAACAGTACACAGAAAAAACACTAAACTAAAAGATGATCAGTCGAAACAGGATGTAGCTGAGCTCAATTTTGAATGTCATGGCAAAGGCTGTGAATACTTATATGTACATGTTGTATTTTTGTTTTTTTATTTTTAATAATTTGCAAGAATTTCAATCAAACTTTTTTTCACTTTGTTATTATGGGGTATTGCGTGTAGAATTTTAAGGTGAAAAAATTTAATAAATTTTCGATTAAGGCCATGACATGGCAAAATATGGAACAACTGAAGCGCTGTGAAAACTTTCCAGATGCACTGTAAACAATTTAACTCTTACACTTTCACAGGTGAAATCAAATGTAACAGGATTTATGAAAATGGTCTATAAATCAATAAATATAAATCCATCTCATGAAGCTGAAATGTGTTGGAAGTAAACAAAACATTTATGTAAAACATCAATAGACATTAGTCCCTTATGTTTGTTATTTCTTTGTCTTCTTTAGAATAGTTCCTTACCATAAACAAAACACACACATCAGTAACTAATTACACACAAAAATATAGCAAAGGATAACAACATACATACACATTAGCAACCTCATAAGCAGTATGTTCTTGAACTGAACCAAACATGATCAAAACACACACAGTGCTGTATGTGATTTACATATTCTGGCAGCATGGTGTCCTGTGCTAGCCACCAACAGACCATTCAGTTTAGCTAACTGCTTAACAGTATGCCAACAATATACCACAAAATAAAACTTCCAAACATCCCCAAAATTCAATCAGTATTTTTGCAAACACAATTAGAATAGCTCAGGATATATATTTCTACAGTTCAAGAGCATAAATACTCATTTCATACCTGAAAAGGGGATATATCAATACAGATGCTCAGACACAATGCTTTCCTTTCAGCAGCTTCATTGCGAATGAGACATCATGGCCATGGCTAATTGATTTTGACTAAATATCAATATCATGATAAAATCAATCTATCACAAAGGCATGGAAAGCTCCACACTTTGGAACTGGGGACAGCTAAACCATTTTCCAAAGTAAGTGACTTCTTGCTGAAAATGAGGATGTTGGGTAGGATTCACACAGTAGTCATGTTGTTTAATTGAAGGATGATCACCTACTTCAATGTCATGTGCAACGAGAGTGGTGTGGGATGGAATGTCGGAAAACAGAGAGAGGTTATTCTCAATAAACTGGCACACATCTGTCTGGGCAGACTCTTTCTAATGGCTCAGGTGGGATTTCAGATCTTTTAATATCTCATAGTTTTGGAGATGGAGAACAAGGCTCAGCACAGGTAAAATGCAAACTATTACTTTCTGGACTATACTGAAATGAAGGTGCTGGCACAGACATGGCTGCATGGCCTTGCACAGTGAGGAAGAAAGAGGAATCTACACCTGCATCACAAACAAAATAGGGCTTCATGATATTAATGTGACACACAGGATTTTCTCCTATGGTAAGTTTCACTCAGCTTAAACACGTTTCTTTTTTTGCATGCAGAGAGCAAAGTGAACCGGAGTCAAATTCCTTGTTTGTGTGCACAAACTTGGCCAAATAAAGATGATCTGATTCTTATTCTTTTCTTTGACATAGTAGGGTCGCAAAATGTTACCTGGAGGGCAAATCCAGGAATCTTTGTCAGCAAATTGAAAATGTCTCTGTGCTGACGTTTTTGTCAAATTTCTTTTTTAATTTTCCCTGAGATACATGTGCACAATTTCACATGCTTACATAATCTAATACATGGGTATTAGATTATGGGTAACTGTGTTGGACAAGTAACTCTCCTTAAGCAGCCACAGAGGACGGCACACAGTATGATCAAACACCAGCTATACGGGGCTGAAACCTATGGACTCTTGAACACTCTCTCACTGCTAGTGGAGTGGTAACCCCTCATCCCATTCTTTCCTTGACTTGAGGCAGAATTTCCTCATCATGGATTTTAGGGTTTGGTGAAAATGCTTGAGTACGGCTTGTGATTTGGGATGATATGCACTAGATTTTTGGTGTTTTCATGGACAAGGTCTTTAGAAACTGAGCAAAGGTTTTGGACATGAAATTGGATCCTTTGTCTGTCTGATCACATTTTGGCAAGCCACAAGTGTAGAAAAAGTTCACAAGGGCTTTTAAAGCATCTTTGACTCTGAGTGCGCTTAAGTGGAATGGCCTCAGGGTAGCATGTGGCAACACACATCAAAGTCTGTGCAAGAATGAGTACCTGGGGTTGGAATTTATGTGGTACTACCTGTCAAAATGCATTCCAGCCAAGATCACCAGATGACTGAGGATACCAGCTATGGATTAATACGCCATTATCAATGCTGTAGACACAGGGACTCTCCGCTCTTGAGTTTGCAGCAGACAGACATTTAGCCAGAGTTGGGTCAGTCTGTTGTACATGGATAAATTCTACTTTGTTTACCTCAAAAAACAGGTCCGCTCCAGCAGGCAATAATTTTTCTGATTTTCTGGAAGTGGCTCTATTTTCTCTGGGCCATCTTCAGAACATAGGAAAGAGTCAGACAAATCAACATCACCATATTTGCCCTTCTGTGCGTGAGTGACAACACAAGCAAGGAAAATGGAGATCAGACTGTCAGCAGTAGGATCAGACACATAAGTATCAGCAATAGGGTTTTCAATCACCTCAGAGGCCAGAAAAACTTTTTTGTCTGGTAGATCATTCTCAGGTATCATAGGAAAACCCTGCATGTGGAAACAAGTACACACCCCAATATTTATCTGGCCTGAGACAAGTAATGACTGCAGGTAAACTTTATGCAGAAGGGTCCTTAACACACTCGTTTTCAATGAGATGTACTGTCTCATGTCAGTAAAAGCATTCAAGACTGGCAGTAGGAACAGAGTTAGGGTGGTTAGGAGAGACTTTCAAGCTTTTTGCAGGCTTGGAAAGTGGAGTATATTCACAGTGCACGGTTAGAAATGCATGAAGACAAACTCATCAGCGAGCACAGCAGCTTTTGACAACAAATCCACTTTTTGCTTATTCAAATAGACAACAACATTTTCAGGGAGACACATTTTAAACTCTTCTAACAGAATTACTTCTCATAGCTGAGCAAAATCTTACCTTACTGGTAGTGCACCATTTATCAAACAGAAGAGATTTCTCCTTTGTAGACACTACATGTGTTTGGTTTCAGATTTTTCAGACAAACAAGATTTTTGACAATTTGCCTCAGGAACTAATTCATAAGCCCGCAAAATGGTGACCTTAATAATCTCATAGTGCAAACTGTAATTAATGGATGAAGTTTCACATGCTTCTTGTGCTTTCCTACCAGTTTACATTGTGGCAGTAAACTCTACACATGGTTGGGCAATCGCAAAGTGGTTGTGATGTGTTCAAAGGCATTAAAGCAAGAACCAAGTTCACTCTCTCTGAAAGGTGACACTAAGGCAATTTGCTTACTTGCATTAAATTGGTCAGTGAAAGCAGTGGTAAGAGACATACTCACAGGGGTCTAAGTAGCATTGGGTTGCTGTGAAGGATCGAGCTCCATAGCCCTTATGCGAAGATGCATAAGCTCAACGTTTTTTGTTTTTGTTTTGAGATTCACCTCTTTCAAACAAAGGGCCAGCTTTAGATCCTCTGTAACCATTCCAGCCTGTAACAGACTGGTAGGGTCAGTGCAAGGGAACTAAGTGACAGCAGGAGCCTGTGCCCCAGCATCACCTATCCACTGAAGGCTTGTGTGGTAGTTGTGGCAGCCTCTGCTCCCACTTCCACATTTAAACCCCCAGAAGCACTAACCATCTGCGGCTTTGTGTTCCCAATTTTACTGACCAGCTGTTCTGAGAGACATTGTTTGCTTTCTGCCTTAAGTGCATTCAAAGGTACTGTAATATTAAACAAATTGGCTATCAACAACAAATCTGCCTTTATGCACCAATCCAACTTGTCAATGGTGGGATGCTGTGTAAAGTCATTCATGTCAAAACTCATTGTGGCTACCTACCCACATCAAGAAAACTACCAACCAAAGTCTGTAGACAACCCACAAAAACACACTGAGCAAAAAGAATGGATGGAAAAAAGAACCGACAAAGAAAAGAACAGATGAGTCACCACTTTATGTTATGCTCCTGTTCAGGGTTAAGGAATTCCAATCAGTAATTCTTAGTTAAAGGCATTATTTATTAATATATGCTTGGTCAAGAACAATATACCAATAACTGAAAGCAGAGGACTCTGAGGTGAACCAAGGCCAAAATAACAAACAAAACTAGCTATCTTTGAAGAAATAGTGCCACCTGCAAATCAAAAAGGTAGTTCACCAGTTCTGCTTCAGTGAAGCTAATTACAAAGAATGCTATATACAAAAAAGCAATCTATTAATGGTCATTTTCAGGAAAGCAAGAGGACCAGCATCAGTAGCATCAGTGGAGCTGAAAAATACACTACCGGTGAAAAGTTTTAGAACACCCCAATTTTTCCAGTTTTTTATTGAAAATTATGCAGTGTAATGTCTCATTGCACTCTGAAATGAAAGCATAGTACAAATAAGCAATTGGAGTTAAAAAAAGAAATCATGGAATCAATTTATAGACCAAAATGTGTTCTAAACCTTTGACTCATCAAAGTAGCCACCTTTGGCAGATATACCAGCTGAACACACTCGTGACATTCTTTCTACAATAGAAATCAAATATCCTTCAGAAAGTTCTTCCCATATCTGTTGCAGAAGTTCCCATAAATGTGTGGCACTTGTAGGTTGCTTTGCTTTCACTCTTCTGTCCAGTTCATCCCGAACCAGCTCGATGGGGTTTAAGTCTGGAGACTGTGCTGGCCACTCCATGTTTTCAAGCTTACCATCTTGTTCTTTTTTCCTGAGGTACTTCTGGCATAGCTTGGACTTATGTTTTGGG
>VUQS01047186.1:3178-16774 GCA_015108495.1 Heterochromis multidens
CTCTGATTTCTTTTTTTTTTTTTTTTTTAGAGATCCAACAACATGAAATATGCTGGTAAGCAGTGAGGGAATAACCAAATCCTCTCAATAAACCTGAAAAACAAAGCAAGTTGTGAGAGCGTATGCTATAATAATAATAATAATAATAATAATAATAATAATAATAATAATGATAATAATAATGATGACGATGATGATGATGGTGATGATGATTAAAAAAAAGCAACAATCATCCAGAAATGCTTTTGAATGCCTAGTATAGCATACTCTGTGGTACAAATGACTCTCCTAATACACTCAGTTATTTCAAATTGTTTTGTAGCTTTGATATCAGAAAATATCCACTTTCAAGTACAATTCAATAAGAGATATTCATAAATTAGAGAGGATTTATTTTTCTTGGCAACCATCAAAGTGGTAACATTCTCCTCGAGCACAACACAAGTAAACACTCTCCCCTTCTAGAGCGAAAAAGAAGGTGTGGGGGGTGTCGCTCAAGTTACTCTGCTTCTGATGTTGGCATAATGTAGATCACACAGCAGACTATTCCTTCTGAAATCCCCAATTATCCTATAATACAAGGCCATGTATCCGTTATATGTTGTCATGTACAATTAAGGTTTTGATTTTCACACATTCCCAGGAGGCCAAGGTCCTCTGTGCTTTCATTCTTTAATTGGAAATAGGAATGTAAGAATAATAAGAATTAATGACTGGCTAAGCATGCATGTGTGATCCATATCTTCATGTGCATAGGAGAGACTTTTAATGCTGGGTATACATGCAGTATGTGAAGTGTGGGGTTTAATGATATCCCTATCCTTCACTATGATGAGAACCACACTGATCAGCTTCTTTTGTTGCTAATCCCCCCGGGGAACTAAGTTGACCACTGCTATTAAAATCAGTAAATTCCCCATTAGCGCAGTGTCAGAGGTGATTGTCAGGAGGAGGGAGACATTATCTTAAACTAGCTGTTGGATTTTATTAGCTCTGCTGAGAAGGCGGGATAAGATGTTGTAAGATGCAGAGTTGTCAGAAGAAGGAGAAATAGCAGTATAAAGTGATGACATTGGGAGCCTTTAAACTGTAGGAGCTCAATTTAGAATATTTTCCAGTTTCCCAGAAGATTGCCCAATCATCTTTGTGTATGTTTATAGTTTATAGTTTTTATCTGCAAAGCTGCACTCCCATTTCATTCTTTAGGTATGTATTGCCAGTAATGCATTACACTACACCAAGCTTTGTATTTTTAGCCACAGACATAAGAACATACAAAATGCAGTCCTTAAGACCATATCCTTGTAGTTTTGAGCAGCTACTAAAAAAAAGCTATCCATAGTACAATATGGATTATACAGACAGATGTCAGTGGATGAGGAACTCTTAGAACCTGTCCAAAATATGTTTAACGCCCAGATATGTCAAACATGCTGACATTGTGTGCTTGATGTTAAATCCTCCACTTAAGTAGTGTGACTGCTTTCAAGTACACATACTGTATGCTTCACATCTTTTTTTCTTAAGTATGTTCCTGTGTGACTCTGTGTGGTATTTTTAGATTGTTTGAGATCCATCAAAATATGAGGTTCTTCAAGGTTAGACCAACCCAAGTGACTGTTTTTTTGCTAACTGTTAACTGTACCTTGCTTGGTTTCTGAGTAAATTACACATGCAGCTTCAGTACCTCTCTTCTGGTCTGTTGTAAACAGCAGGTAGCCAGTGAGCTCAAAGCAGAGAACTTTAATTATACCCCCAGCTCTCATTCTTGCAGACATTTCACTGTGTTCAGTTACATGCAGGCCAAGGCTGAGGCTGGGAATGGAACTGAGGCTGAGCCAGGGGATTCAGACACAGCAGCCAATCAAAGATTTATCACCCAGCCATCCAGCCTTCTGCCATCTGGAGATTCACACCATCTCTGTAGTCAATCCCATGGAGTAGAGCCATGATGGGATTCTTTCTGTATCATACTGTGTGTTTGTGTGTGTGCGTGTGTGTGTGTGTGTGTGTGTGTGTGTGTGTGTGTGTGTGTGTGTCCGTCCATGTGTCACACTATCCTCCTATCTTGCTTTTTGCTCATGCCCTTAGAACTAATTAACCACTTGTGAAAACAAAGTGGGGCTAGTGTTGATAAATTTGATATACTCTGAGAGAGAAAAACTCTGAGAGCAGATATCCTGTCACATCTAACCAGGGTAGCAGCTATTTTCTCAGCAGAAATTAAATATTATTTTGTATTGTGAGTTGTTCAATAAGGATTAATCATGTTCAGTTATATTTAGAGTCTCATATAACTTGAAATGGTCAGAGATAGAAAATTGAACTACTAAGAACTACTTGTGAGATTTCTTATAAGTCAGCAGTAAAAACACAATGAAACAAAAAAATCTACAAGAAGGTGAACAAGAAAGCCCAACCACATGGACTCCAGAGGGATTAGAGTTGTCTGCCAAGTCTGCTAAGCATACATCATCTGAACAATCTAGATATAATCAGAACCAAATGGTTTGGAGCCCAAAAGACCATATGTGGAATAGCTGCATGATTTTGAGGGAGTATATATTGATAAGCCAATGTCTGGAACTCATGGCTGTTCCTCAAGATAGTTGCTAGCTTTCCCATCTGATTCATAATTTCTGTCTCATCAACATATGTTTAAGACAAGCCTAGAACAATTGCATACAGTACATTTGATATTATCACCACAGGAGAAATGAATAATGTTAACTCACCAGATTTTTTTTCTCAATTTAAATACTGCAGTAGTACTCCATAGCACTCTGTGCTATTTTGGGCAAAGGGAATAAAAGGAAATGCCACAAAGTGAGGGGCGTGACGATACAAGCGGAGGCGATTATTCCCCTTCAGCATTATTGCTCTGCTCATGAAAGTATGTGTAGAAAGGTTGTACAGCCACTATATGAGAGACAGAGCTGCCTTCCACACACACTCAACATAGTCTGCTTAGACCATTCTGACAGAGACAGGGATGGAGAGGAGACAGATGAGAGATAGTGACAGTAAGAGAACTAATGAGTAGGGGCTGGAGAAAGGGGATATATATTTAGAATTTAAATAAGAGCAAGGGACTATGGGATATACACATGTAAGTCTTGCCTGGCCATTTCACTTTAGTCTGCATGGCACATTGAGGCCAATGCCACTCAGTGACTGTCAGCTGACCTGATTCAACACCAGACAGATCACTGTCTTATTACCTCCTCCTCTTTGCCTATATTTTCATATCTTGACAGAACAAGAAGTTTTCATTTCAAGCAGGTGTCATAAGATATATAATCATGCCCAAACTTTCCTTAAAAACTGAATTTAAATTCAATGAGAATGCACTGTAGCAATTATTTTCTTATCAATAAGACAATTTGATTGCTGCCTCTTTGGTTATATGCACATTTCTGTTGCATAGGTATCACAAATTGTGCTTGCTAGTGCACATTGTTATCATGCAATATGTGTATTTCTGCAGTGGTGTGATGATAGGCCAGGGTAATGAGCCACAGTGAGAGCAAGGTGGAGTTCAGTCAGGTGGAGCTGATACATATCTGGTGTAACAGAAAGACAAACGTTTGTCTGACTCACTTGAGCACTTCTTCCTCGCTCTGACCTTCCTCTTTCCTTCAGGCTCACCTCTCTCACCTGCTCATTGCCATCTTGAACACTCTCTGCCACTGCCACTATTTCCACAACTTTGACCATCACTCTCATGCTTTAGTCTGTCACCTTCATCTTTGCTCCTTACTGAGCTGTCTTCTTTTATAATGCTCTGTCAACCTCTTCTTACAACTGTTGTCTTATTCTCTAAGTCTGTGTTTCTCTGGTGTATTTTTTCACTCCCTGTTACTACTGTATGTTTCATTTTTAGGAATTCTGTGCTTAATATCACATATTTCCCTCATAATCATGATCAACATTTTTAATTTATATTTTATAAACTACGTTTTCTTCTGTCTTTAGCCGGTGCCCATTGATGACTCCTTCTGTGGTCTGGATATCAACCAGCCGCTTGGCGGCTCTCAGCTAGTGACTGGCCACACTCTCTACACTGAGACTCGGGACCGTATGACTTCCGTGACCTCTTATGTCTACAATGGCTACTGTGTAGCTTTTGTGGGTACCAAGAGTGGACGCCTAAAGAAGGTGAGTACCAACTCCCTTCCTCTTCTCATCCAGCAGTTAAAGATCTCTTGCATAAGATTTCTGCTTGCTTTATTACTGTGATACATAGGGAGTCAGACTGTTCAGTAGTAGACTGTTCAGGAGGTACTGACCCTGTGAAGTGGTCCCATTTCTGTGTAGATGGATGATTGTCACAATGAAACATAGCTGCTTAATATTTAATCCGAGCTGTCAAAGTGTCAGGGAGGTGTAATGGCGATGGCTATCTCACTGTAGTGGTCATTACCAGTTCCTTGTTAAGTGAGCTCCAGTGTTGCACTGTTAAGTATCCTGCACTGAACCATTAATTTTAATAGGCACCTTTCTGCTTTGGCCCACTGAGAGCCAAGGGTAAGAGCCAGCCCATGCACTAAAATTCCTAGTCTTGGTGAGAGAATACAAAGGCCACAGAGGGTTAAGGGCTACTGTCCGGTTAATAATAATAATAATAGATTTCACACCCTAGTCACGGGAAACATGGTATTACTGTGGATTTATGCTTCAGCGGGAAATCTACACCGTAGCTACGTCGTAACCACAAACCCCTCTGAAGCCCTATGGCACAACCTACGGCGTAACCTGATGTGCACCTTGCTAGAAATGTAACTACATGTCTCATCAACGCGGCCTGCAACTATTGTGATTGGGCTGTTCAGTGTTGTCAATTCCTCCTGTGCATTTCCAGCTACATTTTCGCCACAGTTTTTGAATTTAACCATGAGAGAATAACAATAATCGTCTCAATATAAGAAATAATGATCAATATAAGGACTCACAAATGTTAGCAAATTCCTGGAGGGAGATTGCTGAAACTATCAGAAAGGATGTGAGGGAATGTAAAAAGAAGTGGAAAAACTAGAGGAACACATCTGTTTATCCCCAGTGAAAATAAAACTGATCACAACAAAGAGCGGGGACGCAGGAAGAAAAAAGTCCCAGCATTTTATTTTGTTTCTATCAGCTGGCACTGCATGTTAAACACCGGGACACGGCTGCATGGTAATTAACACATAATGCACCACACAGAAGCATAAATGCCGGCAACAACATCAGCAACATACTTGGGTTACGCTGTAGGTTCTACAAAGATTAATCCTGGAAGTTTAAATCAGGCCTGAGATAAAACTTTTTACTACCTGGAATAAATAGTGAAGAGGGGGAGTGCTGTGCTCTAGGTTCTGGAGAGTTTGATTGTCAATCAGATACATCTATGATTTGTCGAGTCTTTTCAAACATCTTTTGTACTTTTGTGTGGCACTGACATTACCACAAACAGCTGATTAAGTCCATATATTTTTGAACAGTGACTTTTTTTTTTAAAATTGTAGTTATTTTGGCTATTTACTGAAACATGTACAAGTTACGACAATGTAATGAACATGGGTTTAAAGTAAAGACTATGTCCTTTCCCTTTTTCAAAATCTATGCAAAATAGCCTTGTGTGCATCTGTGTGACTTTGACACCACACAGGGCCATGACTGTAACCACAGTAACGCTAAGGTGGGGCAGGAATTAACCAGGATATGAGAAGCACACCTAGACAAAAGGTACCACGGTCCAGTAGTCAGAGCATAAAAAAATGTTAGCAGTCACCCACAGAGGGTGATCCCATGACAGACAGAATAAGGTTTCACTAACAGAGCACATTAGAAAACTAAATTTGATGCATTGTCATAATATTTATGATTATAATAATCCTCTCACTATGAAGTAGTGAGAAGATGGGGTAGAAGTATTCTCACTACTGTGAATAAATCCAGCACAAGATGATATCAACTGTAGCCATCAAATCTGTCTAGCATAAAGAAATAATAATTGTATATCTTGGTGACTTTCCTAAAACTTAAATTGCATTTTGGATGTTAACTGAATTTTTTACTGCTATATTTGAAAGGTTGTGTTTGAGTGTGGTCTTGCTGTCAAAGTAAGTTTGCAGGACTTTAATTGAACCTAATTTGTTTGGGATCACGTGAGAATATTAGCACTGTTCTGCAGATATGCTATTGGACAGCGAAAAGTCATGATTTGCATGGAAGCAAATGCTCAACAAACTACAAACTGACTGCTGATAGAATGAAAGAGAATTGGCCTTTCTCCTGTGGCAATTTGCAGCAGCTTAAAAAAAGATTTGCTGTTTTCATTTGTAATGAATAATCAGTAATTAATAATAAATAATCAGTCTGTGTGAAGTATGCATTGTTTACACTGAATGTTATCCAATCCCCCCAGGCCTGCCCTGCCATGTCACAGGGAGGGCAGAGGGATAGGGTGACCTGACAAGCACGAGCTACAGTTTCCTCTGCAGAGGGATGATAAGCTCCTACAGAGTTGTGTGAGACACCTACATGGAGTAGGATGCTGGAGGCTTCCTGCAGATCTGAGCATGACACAGCTAGGGTGACAAGATTTGTTGCTTTGCTGGTGATGCAGTTCCATACCTTCAACTCTTTCATGCATCCAAGAAAGACAGACAGATGGGGAAAGGGAGGGGTGTGGTGCACAGGGATTCACCATTACAGAATGTGAGTGTGAGCCATGATGAGCAAAAAATAGGAAAACAGAGTAGCAGGAATAGGCATCTATAGAAGGAGAAGCAAGAAGGCACTAGGGGAGGGAGCAAGAGATCATCGAAATGTGAATTTAGTGCTGCCAAAGAAACCAGGACTGCACCGCTGCTTGTAATTGGATTGGCTCCCTTCCCAAAGAATACCCCCTCCCCATCCTTTCACTCACTGCTTCCCCATTCAATCCCACTCCTCCTTCCCTCCCTCCATTTCCCTCCTGCTCTCCCTGCAGATCAGCTCCTGTATATGCTGCTGTTTCCTTGGCTTTGCGGGAACATGGCAAAGCATGAGGGATGATGTTGGCGGATATCGCTGCCTGTGGCAGGCTTTTGTAGGGGATTGATTGAGGAAGAGGGGTTAAGAGGGTGGGGGAGTAAGCAGACACTAAAGTAAGAAAAATGCATATATAGTGTGGCAGACTGCAGGAAACAATAACACTACTTATGAGTCTCATACAGTGTTGAAGCAAGAAACATTCTGTGATTATGTTTGCAGGATGTGAAGTAATTACATTTTGCTGTGTGATGTTGGAACAAACAGACATCTTATATACTTTATGAAGGTATAGTATTTTATTCCAAATATAGACTTAAACCTAGTACTACCATACATAAGCTGTGTGTTAAATGTGTTGTGAGGCTTCTATAAATTGGTTGTGGAATTCTGGGTGGCACCCTTGAAGGCAGAGATTGATGGTGGAGGGCAGTAGATGTTCACCTCAGCAGAAAGATGTAGGAGACAGCCAATATACCAGACCCTCATGAACGTTTTTTTAGCTACAGGGAAACCATTTCCAACTAGGACTAAAACTAGACCTTTATCCCAGTCAAAGCAGTCATTATAAGATCTTCTAGTGAGCTGGTAGTCCTCCTCTTAAGTTAGTGTATTATTTAAAATCTAAAGCAAGATTTACATTCATACTCTCCAGACTGCATATTATACACATCAGGCTCTATCATCTATGTTATCATGCTTATGTACACAGAAACCAAAAGATGGCTCTGTGGGTCAAACTTATAAAGATAGGCAATCTGCTATGCAATTGGACACACATTACCCAAGGCTTGCATCATCCAAGTTAAAATTGGCTGTGTGTGGTTCACTTTGTGCTGGGAAGCTGCAAATGGGGACTGGGATTGGTGGGAATCAATGACGGCATTATGGAGCAAAGGAGCTGCGGAAAGGTTTGCCTTTGATATAGATGGGATGGAGGGCACTGCTGCACATGTAAAATTAGATGTTGAAAGACGCCACAGCAAAAGATGAATGGGAAGGTTAAAGCACGCTCCGCAGAGGAACATTCAGGATTCCCATGTTAATTGGAGTCAATTCAGACGGTGAGAAGAAACATACTCCATCACTGTTTTCTCACAAGAGCAACAGGGTTAAGAGTTGTTGAACCTTGGACCACAGGGATACAGTACATTCAAAAATGGTATTCTGAATTCCACAAAGCTACTAAGGTCTGCATAGGTTTAGTTATTACATTATAAAAAGGTAACTGAGTTACGAAAGATTGGCACGATACTATATATGTGCAGTATTGTACTCCTTAGAAACAGCAATTCCTCTAGTAATTTTAGACTCATTTTCCCTTCAATATTTTGGTTATGTTAGCAGTAAGCCACCAATGGAAAAAAAAAAAAAATTTTTTTTTGTTGTTTTTTTTTCTGTCATGCCCTGATGAATAATCAGGAATTGGTTTGAATAATGTGCTTTGTAGCTGAAAGGAACAACTTAAAAGGGTGGTTCAGGTGTTTAACTGGACAAATGTCCTGTAGATCTGGTTAACATAGCAGAGGGTGCACAGATTACTCACATGGCTCCCACAGTGGCCTGAATAACAGCAGGGTTGTGTGTGTTGTGTAGACAGTGCTGGAGGGTCACTGAGGGTAACAGCTGATCATAGGGCATGAAGTATTCCAGACTTAAAAGGCTTGTAAATGCAGGCAGCTGCTACTACAGGGTCCTAGTGCATAAGTGGTCACCCTCCCTCCACCCCCAGTCTCACCCCTCTATGCTGTGATCACCCCACACAGCATAGAGGGGTGATCTTGCCTCAGTGAATTATTTCTTGGATTTGTTGCCCTGAGAGGGAATGTGATGGGAGAGACTTGGGTGTCTGGCCTATCAGCCCAGAGGTTGCTCACCTGCTTTTGTGTGGCCTGGCTTTGTTTGGCATGGATTTTTATGTGATGATGGATCAGCTCAGCAGATTTACTGACTGTTTTCCAACCCTTGAGGTTTGTGTTTGCTGTAGCCTGGCTATGTTTTCTAAATGGTAATGCACAAGGATACTGGAACGGAAATGAAGGAGAGAAAGAAAGTAGAACAGGTGGGAAAGGACGGAGTTGGTGAAATAATAATAGACAGAGACGCAGATAGATATCTAGAGTGAAAGAGGGAGAGAAGCTCTAACTATCATTGAGGATGATATCCCTAGCAACAGCTGAGGCTCATGGCAACAACTGAAAGGAGGCCCATACTGTTCCCCTAAGGGGTACAAATTATTCTGAAAAAAGAAGTGAGGCATCCTGTCACCTGCATCCCCTAAAACACCCTTCCACATGCTCACTGTCTTGATATATGAAACCTAACCTCTTCACTGCATGTTCTTGTTTATAAGGCTAAAAAAAACCCAAAAAACTAAAAGTACAGATAATTAATTAATAATTGTAATGGCTTTATTAAAGATCTTTATAGTCACTAAATAACATAAATTAACCTTACAATGCAATACAAAAACATACAATTACAAATGAAAAGAACTGTCACAATGACCACCAGCTAGAAATTATTTCCAGTCATCATAGTCAGTAATTGCTATTTCTCACTGAATGCTTTCAATAATAACAATTGCATCACTTAGATTGAATGGTGTGTTCTACTTAATCCCAGACTGAACAAATAATTGCATTCGATTGTTAAATTATTGTTTGTTTTTATCTTGTGTGGTTAAAATTACATGAAAACCATCATAGTAAATACACCTATTTATGGAGCAACTGACATTTTAGATAAAAAAGTGGCATGAAGGCACAGTTACTTTGCTGATATAACAGCTGGTGATATGCACCTATTACAGCCATCTTTGGGACTCTCTCTCCTTGATTGCTGGCAGTCTTTTTAATCATGTTAAACTATCAATACAGCCACAGTGTGCCTACTGGCAACAGCTGGGAGCTTGGCATACACAGCAGAAATCACGGTTGCTAGTAAGATAAATTTTTTCCTCCCAACACAACTTCCAGCACATCCACAGAGAGGCTGAATCAAACCACCACAATTTTCAAAACTGCAAATGGAGGCAAATTTTATTTGTGTGGTAGCTGAGACAGCCTTTTTTCCAATCTCTACACAAAGATGGGATACCTAATAAATATTGTGGGGAAGACCCTCTGATTAACAGGTTACTGGGGAAAAGGGAACTTCCGCAGGGACTAAAGAAGCTGTCTGTTTTACGAAACTGATATTTATTCTTAATCAAGTGGGTGATTATTGAGACAATGCAAATTGCAGTTCTGTGGCATTTTAAATCTGAAAGAATGACATTGTTTGTACTCTGTTTATTTTAAATTCTATATGTAGTGTGTGTACAGGCTGTACATCTTTGGGTGTAAAGATGGTTGCCATAAATGTTTAATTACCACAACCATCTCTCTAGTCTAGCTCAAACCCAGCTTGTTCAAGGAGTTGTGGACTGGCAGGATGTCTGTGTGACCTTTTCGAACCTGGCCTCTACTTGCTCCTCCAGTTCATAACCCTGAGCCAGATAAAGAGGTGGCCAGTGGCATCCCCATCCTGCAGGAGCAGGCTGTGCCTTTCATGGCTGTCTTTAGAGCACAAGTCTCTCTATTTGCCAGACCTGGTCGAGGCTTCCCTAAACACTTCACTGTTAAAGGGCCAGCAGAAGACTGAGAGCCCCTGCTGCTCCATTCATCTAAGCTTTATATCTTTTTTTTTCTTTGTCTGCCTGATTTACTAACTTTCTGTCAGTCGTTCTGTCTCATTCCCCCTGTCTTTTCATAGCAGTGAGTTAAATGTAGCCAGGTCAGTCAGCTGGGTTTCTGCTCAGTTTTTTTTTCTCTTCCCTCTCATGTCTCTCTTTCTATCCCATTCTCTTTCTTAGTCTCTCACTCTTTCTGCCACTCTATTTTTTCTTCTTGCAGCTCAGACTTTTACAATGACACAGCCTACCCTGCAGTGATCTCATTAATCACATTCAAACAGCTCTATGTTGCTTTCTCTCCTTCCATGTGTCTCCCTCTCCTTTCACTTCCTCTAATTGCCTGCTCTTTTCTCTGCTAGTGTCTCGAAGGAAGTGTTTTTCATTATCTAACAACAGGAGACAAATACTCATACAGTGCATACATTTTACAACAGATGGATTTTATACATGTAGGCTTTATTTAGCCTGAAGATATGCATTCACCTGTGCCAAAACTTTATTCAAATCTCAAAAGACACAAAGGCTGATTCACATATGTCCCTAAATATGTTGTGCACTACTTATTTATTCATTTACCACAGAGATCACTTTTTTTGTCTGAACCGAACATTTTTTTATTAGACCTTTCATTAACAATGCATTTTATTATTATTTTAGGAAAAAATATTCCCTGTAGAGTGTGTCCCATAGTTGGACTAACTTCACAAGTGAGATTAATTAACCCATTGCTGATTAGAGCCACTTTTCACTAGAGACTCTCTGAAGAAAGAGCCTTGCTGTAATCTACCTTCTTCAGCATGTTTTCCTATTGATTGTGCTTCAAATTAAGTTGAAGCCAGAATTATGTAGCTTGCCCATGAACATTTTATCATGTTTAAAAACTCTTGCTTTTACATTTTTGTTTGCATGCAGAGCTGGAAATGAATACTGTCTCATTGCATTGTGTGGCTTTTATAAATGTGTGGAGACATTGTACTATTAGGATTAGGAAGCCACATCAAATGTCAACCAGATCTGTCTTCCAGGACACACAGAGAGGTAAAAAAACAAGGCTGAATATGTTCTCTTCAGTTCTAATGAAAATTATATTTCTAGCCAACACATCCAGGCAATTGAATGTGTAATAAAACACAAAAATACTGAATGTCCAGAACATTATGCTGTGTTGGGAGTCAGCCTATCAATTTTCCTGTTTAGTCTGCTGGCAGTGTAGGCACCACAGGGATAACATTTGAAATTCATAGAAATACTTATCAGTTTTTGCTGTTATTGATCTGTTACTCTGGAAATTGTATAGTATGGGTGTAAGCCTTGTTATTTATTTATTTTTTCTTGCCTGAGGTATGAATCTCTGAGCTGAAATGTCTTCCAACAGTTCCACCAATCAAAGAGGAACATTTTCTCTCTGCTAAATGAACTTTTAGAACTCAGCACTTGACTTTTGTCTCCTCAGCTGCAGTGTGGAATGGGAGACTGTTTTTTCTTCTTCATTTTCTCCACTGACCTTGCTGAAATACACAGACAGAAAAGGGACAGACAGAGAGAGAGTAAACATCTTTAGGACAGAATGGAGGAAAAAAAGGAGAAAATAGATTAGCAAGCAACATCTGTCAAAGTGGATGACTGGCTCAGTGCCAGGCTTTATTGATTTGCTTTACAAAGCACTTGAATGGGCCAGATAACTGTGATTAGCCAATTCATTACTGCTGGCTCTTAGAGTGGTCCAAAATTAGATAAAAGGGGGAATAGGAAGGACAGAGGGGGATGAGAGCAAACTTGTACTTTGTAAACTTGCACAGAAACTCTAGCAGTGACCCACTATAGAGGGAATGTTTTTGAAGTTTGGGGTGAATTTTCCATATTTTACATGCATCTTAATGATCATCCTCATTAGAAGCAGTTACAAGATTAAAAAAAAAGAAAAACATGCCTTGTTTATGTGCTTGATATCATGCATAATGATTCCAGATTACACAAGCAATGAAAACAACATTCCTCTCATCTATTTTGCAAATGTGTACTTCCATTTCAATACACTTATAGTGCCAATAGATCTTATAAATGAGAATTGTTTGGGCTTTGATGATATACTAAACTGTTGTCTATGGTGAGGCAAACTGAGTGTGACAGCTACTAATGTTTCTGTCTGATAGTGAGACAGCTTTACTGCTTCTACTTCATACAAGACAGCAGCAGCTATCAGTTCCTTTAGAGTTAGGCTTGTCCTGGTGACAGCATTGTTTAATACATTTTTGTGATCACACGATGTTTACAGGAAGCTTTAATGGGCTCTACACAAATCATTTCTTCGATACATGCTTTTTGTCATTGAATAGTCATCTGCTTATCATATATTATGGATGTTATGACAATAAGAATTGGGGATTGTAGTAATATGCCTCATTCCTTCTTGTTGTGACATTAAATACCACAACTGTCCAGTTTCCCATTGAGATTTTGCCTCTTGGTTAAATCTCTTGACAGTGAAGGATTGAGGCAAGCAGACCCTTATACTTTTCCCTGATTTTTCTTTTGCAATGATTTCCTTTATACATTTTTTTTCTCTGCACAGTGTAATTCCCAGAGTTATGTCTTTACTCACTTTTCATCTCTCTTCCTTACAACAAGGCTGTCAAGTAACTGCACCTAGCCATCAGCCTAATGAACAGTGATACAGTACTAATGGCATGTGATAATATTTCAAGCCACTGGTAATCTCTGCTCACTCAGCCTGCTCATCACTTCTGAGACACACATTCACACCTACACACACACCTACACACCTACACACACACACACACACACACAGTCGTGTCTTGCTATCTTTGTGAGGACATCTCATTGACATAATGCTTTCCCTAGCCCCTTACCCTAACCCTAACCATCAAAAATGAATGCCTAACCCT
>VUQS01047188.1:3404-24797 GCA_015108495.1 Heterochromis multidens
GACTAATTTTAAGAGAAAGATGAAAAACACTTTCTTATAACTTTAGCTCTGTGTTTTGTGTTTATATATGCATGCATGTGCGTGCATGTGTGTGTGTGTGTGTGTGTGTGTGTGTGTGTGTGTGTGTGTGTGTGTGTACGTGTACTGACCTGGCTTCCATCAGGAACTTACTCTTGTGCTCTGGGGCCAGGTTCTCTTTACAAGATTTTACAGCTACAGGAGTGTTATCAGAGCATAAATGGCCGCTGTACACCTCTCCAAAGTTACCCTGTGCAGTGTCATCACCAACACGATCAGTACTTTTGAATTCTCTCTTCTTACTGAGCAAAGAGCATTTCTAACCAAACTTCAAACCATTTAAAATATTGTACTTTCACATCTGGCTATTAATCTCCTTCATGAACTAAGCCCTATGTGCACTATTAGTGACTTTAACTGGTCATTGCCTTAACCAAATTACCACACGTAGCTGAAATTGTTAAGGAAGTTCAATCTAACAAGTACAGTTAGTTCCTGTATCAGTGACACAATTTCAGGATTTTGTCTTCACAACAAATTTGAACCAAAACGATCATTTCAGTGTGCAGCAGAATTTAAGTGAACTCTTTCAGTTTTAACTTGCAAGTCTAGGCAACAATATTGTACCAGCTGCTAAGGAATTACCCCCATTTTATATAAATACATGTACATTTCCAGGCCTAACTGTAGGTTCACATTTAAAACAATCTTAATAAGATGTTTACATGTGTATGTGGACATTTTAAAAAAATGGTTGATGTAGAGATGTTCTCTTGAATCAATTTCAATGTAATCAACGCAGGGAAACATCTACAGCCCTTTCTCTGTGTAGAAATGAGCATCATCACCATACTCGAGGACTCTAAAACTAAAATGAATTGTATACACTTGTACACTTAAATGACTTTGCTAAGCAAATATTAGCCACAAGTCAAAATTAGAATACATTTTTGCTTTTGCTTATTTTACTTACACATTTTTGTCAGTAAAAGTCAAGTTTACGCACCCGTCCAATGAGGGGTCCCAAGATAATATCATTATGTTCCAGAACCCACTTGTCCTAATGGGGTTAAAAATGAACCATGAGAAACACACAGTGATTTTAATTGTTTTAAACATTAAAGAACATTAAGACATTAAGAACAGCACGGGGAAAAAAGAAAAGAGTTTAAGGGAAAAGCCATCAGAGGGCAAGTTTATGAGTACATATGTGAAAAAAATGGAAGTAAAAATGTGATGGAGTCCTGTGCTACATAGCCTTAGAGGAACAGAACCCACAATGTACAGAGTTTACACAGAAAAAATGTTGATGAGTGAGCCTTTTTAGTGTGCGCTTGCATGTTTGCATGCATGCACACACTAAAAACCTGTTGACACACAACATAAGGGCATGCCTTCCTTATGGTAAGGCACGCCCTTATGTTTCAAAGTTAGAGTAAAGCTGGATGCGGAAAGTAGATAAGGTTAAAGGAAGTCTACAGGAAGTGGATGCAAGCCATTGTGATGTCTTCTGAAGTCATGCATATGTGCGTGGTTGTGTTTCTGTGTGTCACAGTACCTTTAGTATAGGTTTCTTCAGCACAACTTCACACCTCTTGGTAAGATGTTGTCGAGAGTTCAGCAGATGATGGATCAGATGAGGGATACTGGGGAAGCCTTCTCCATCCAGACGGTACAGATTCTACTGGCACACATGAAAACGTCGAGGTTAACAGAGGGGAACCGAAGAAAAACTTTATGACATTATGAAAAGAACTCATCATCTTATAAAAATATTGTTTAAAAAGCTTGTTTATAATAACAAGTTTTATTTTCTCACATCTAGTTACTGTTTGAGTTACAAAAAAAATACAGAAAGGCCACAAATGAATCATACTAACAGTCACAGGAAGCATTACTCCTTTTTTTTTTTTTGCATACTCAAAAACATGGGAAAAAACATTAATAAGTAAGTGAATGATGCAAGAATGTGAAATATATAAATAGTGTCTTTGCAGAAACTGTAGATTCACTTACTTCTGTGTTCTGAATGAGGAAATGCTTACAGGATCCTTCCCATTGCACAGAAAGAACATAACCCTGCTTCTCTTGACTCTTCCTCACTAAAAAGTCTCCATCATTCTTCAGCAGCTGTTGGACCTCCAGTCTGGGAATGGCGCCATGGTACCAGTCCTGCTGCCCCAGAGGACGATCCACTTCTTGCACCAGACTGAGGACCGGAGGCACCTGGAGGCAGGAAAAGAGAAAAGCAGGATCTTTAAAAGCCTACATGAATAATGAAACAATAAGAATGGGAAGGGATGGATTTTGGGGTGAATCTGCAGAGATTAAATGGAGATACATCAAAGAAGAGTCGGTAAAACTTTAAAGAATAACCACATCGCTTTCATGCCTCCAGGGTACCACAGGGCTGGAAGTTAGAGAGGAAGAAGTAGTTCATACAAAAATAGCAAATAGTTTAGATTCACAATACAGTGCATTATGTGCATTAAAATATTACTTGCTCGATATGATCTTTTGGAGCATATAGATAGATAGATAGATAGATAGATAGATATACTAAAATAATAACTACAAAAGGGTGTTTTTTTCTGTTAAGACTTACTGTGCAGCTGGGTCATGGGATCCCTGAGTGCTACTGTCTGTCAGGAATGATTAAACGATTAAATGTGCACTGACTGCCAGAGAAGTAAGTTTGGTTTTAGGTCAAGAAGAATTTTGAAAGTAGAAACTTGACGGTCCAAGTCCCAAAGCACGGCCAGGAGTACGAGACCCCAAAGACAGATCGTGTGCCTGAGCAAGCTCAACCACTTAGAGGATGTACTCTGAAATGCTGCCATTTTCTCCAGAACATGATAAATTGTTTGTTGTGTGGTTAAAAAAGAAAAAGGGCACTCTGTAGAAGTAGAGAGGTCCAAGAGTGATGAGGGGAAGAGTACTTCCACTGGAACAAGCATCCTTCCTTAAAAATAAAGTAACATGTACCATATAGTTTGCTATAATTGCAAATTCTCTATCGGTCATTGTTTGCTGTGTAATTATTGTATATTAATTACAATTTAATTACTAACTTACCTCAAATTTGGTTTTAAACAGGCTGCTCAGATTGTTTAAGAGCCCTTCCACGAGGAGTCTTGGTGGAGTGTGGTCCTGAAAAAGAAGACCCAGAGCTTGTCACGTATGTCAGTAAAAACCTATCAAGGTGTACTGCTAGCATTACAATTAAGGTTGTGAACTTCCTAACTGCTAAAAAATCAGGTTGTGCCACCTCTATTAAATTATTTATGATGATTGACTGGGTTGGATTGGGTGCACAGCACAAGTTTGTAATGACTGGCTCCAGACTCGGGATACTCGTGAAGGACAGCTTTATTGCTGAGACTCATGGGATTACACTAGGAATACACAAGGAATAACAGGAACTCGGAATGGAAATACTTAACTACTCAAAGGGAGTACAGGACACAAGGGTGACACACAACATGAGGATACAACAAGAAACTGAAGAGAACTGAGGGCTTAAGTACACACAAGAGGTAATCGGGGAGATGGAACACATCAGGAAACACAGCTGAACTAAGTTAGGGAAACGGGACAGAGGGAAGCAGAGCTAAACACAAGGAACACGGGGATGCAGAGTAGACACACAGACAGAAAGGGAAACAGACACGGAGACAACATTGATGACACATGGGGGACGCTAGGGAGGACACACACAGAGACCAGACTAAGATGAACAGGACACAAGAGGGAATTGACCAAGACAAGACACTAAGAACTAGAAAGTAAACTAGGAGACTAAACAATGAGGAACTAGAACATAATAAACACAGAAATGAATCAAGAACACACAGAAACTTAGAATACTTGGGGAAAAAACCCAGGAATCATGACAGAAAACCATTCAGAGCTACTCTAGTAAAGTCTGAGGAAAATAAATATGGGGCTGGAAATGAACATTTTAAGATGTTGACCATAAAAAAGCATCACCCTGAGATCCAGAAAAGATCTTTCTACACTTGCTATCAAAATAAAGGCAAATATTCTAAACATATTTAAAAATAACCTTGCAATGCTATTAGTACATTCATCTATACTATATGGAATTGACAGGCCTAGTTCATGCTCTGGTTAATGGTTAATATTCATCATATTGGCAGATTTGTTTTGACAAAACTAAACAAAGGAGAAGATATGAGCCAGTTTCAATTAAAAAATACAACAAACTGTATAACAGGAAGAGTCTGCTTCCATTCTAGGCAAATGTGATACCAGATTGACACTTTCTGATCTAAAGATCTAAAGAAAAAATACACAAAAATAAATCCAAACTGACACTTGAGGTGCACAAAACACGTTTAAGGTAAAGCTACAGCCAGCCTTACTGTTGTTAAGTACAGCATATGGCTTAAGGAAAACTAGCACTGTGGTTAAAAAGTCTGATGCTGCTGCTGTTTCTAATTCCTTACTCGCTTCTTTAGAACCCAAAATATTAGACTTAAGGATTCAGGCTTAGCTTGAAACTTGTTGGTCCTGTTTAGGATTAAACAGCCAAGACTTTCAAAGCAATGGCTTTATTTGATCATTCTGTGAGTTCAGATTATTTACAGATGGACTCACTGTTTTTATGCTATATAATTCAGCATGTTGTTTTCAGACTTTACATGCAGCACACAGCCTATTTTGTACAGCTGGCTGACTGACAGGACTAGTGATTAGGAGCTAATCAAAGACAAAGGAGGGAAAGCTGCTGGCAGAGAGAACATACATTGCTCGTGCTGGATGAAAGTGAAACAGTATCTGTGTCCATATTCAGAGCAGAGGGAGGTTCTCCAGAGCCCAGCTGGTCCAGTTTCTCTTTCAGAAGAAGCCTCTGAACCTCCAGCTTGGCTCTCTGGCCCTGAGTCAGAGCAACCTGCTGTCGGCACTCTTCCATCGCATGTCTCTTGCTGAACTGGTAGACCCTGGACAAAGCAGAGTGCAGCAGCACAACACAAGTGACAGAAATAAGCAAAAGTGCACAGAAATCAATAAAATGCCTGCTTTTGCAGGTTTGCAGTTCTTGATATTGATTCATATGCTTAAGATCCTGATAATGAGCCTGTAAGACTTACAATTTCAAACCTCAGAGTCCTGCAAGTGAGGGGGAATACAGTTGTTTTATCTCACTACTTGTTTCTTTTAGGTCTTTGTACAAACCCAACTCCAAAAAAGTTGGGACACTGTAAATTAAAGCAGAATGCAGTGGGTTGCAAATCTCAAAAACCCACATTTGATTGACAGTGGAACATAGAAACATATCAAATGTTTAAAGTGAGAAAATGTACCATTTCAAGAAAAAAATATTAGCTCATTTTGAATTTGATGGCAGCAACACGTCTCAAAATAGTTGGGACAGGGTCATGTTTACCACTGTGTAGCATCCCATCTTCTTTTAACAACAGTCTGTAAACATCAGGGAACTGAGGAGACCAGCTGCTGGAGAGGAATGTTGTCCCATTCTTGTCTGATACAGGATTATAGCTGTTGAACAGTCCTGGGTGTTCTTTGTTGTATTGTATTGTTTCCTGATGCATCAAATGTTTTGAGTTGGTGAAAGGTCTGGACTGCAGGCAGGACAGTTCAGCACTCAGACTCTTCTACTATGAAGCCATGCTGTTGTAATAGTATGCGGTATAGCACAGTCTTGCTGAAATATATAAGACCATCCCTGACAAAGACATTGTCTGGATGGGAGGATATGCTGCTCTAAAACCTGTATATACCTTTCAGCATTGATGGTGCCTTTCCAGAGCTGCCAATTCCATATGCACTAATGCACCCCCATACCATCAGAGACTAAGCACCGATGAACCTGGATGGTCCCTGTCCTCTTTAGTCCGGAGGATCTGGTGTACATGTTTTCCAAAAAGAATTTCAAATTTTGATTCATCTGACCACAAAACAGTTTTCCACTTTGCCTCAGTTCATTTAAAATGAACTCTGGCCCAGAGAAGATGGCAGTGTTTTACGATCACGTTTATATATGGCTTCTTTTTTACATGATAGAGCTTTAACCTGCATTTGTGGATGGCACGGCGAACTGTGTTCACACACAATGATTTCTAGAAGTGTTCCTGAGCCCATGCAGTGATTTCCATGTCAGAGTCATGCCTGTTTTTAATGCAGTGGCACCTGAGGAGCTGAAGATCACGGGCATCCAGTACTGATTTTCAGCCCTTGCGCACAGAGATTTCTCCAGATTCTCAGAATCTTTTGATGACATTATGTACTGTAGATAATGAGATACTCACAATCTCTTGATGCATGCTCAATAATCCAGGTAAAAGAATCCCAAAAAGTTGAATCTGTTCATCTGGACGTGGCGTTTTTTAGTGGGAGAAACGTTTCGTTGCCAACTGGTAACTTCTTCAGTCTCGACTTCAGACTGAAGAAGTTACCAGTTGGCAACGAAACGTTTCTCCCACTAAAAAACGCTACGTCCAGATGAACAGATTCAACTTTTTGAGATACTTACAATCTTAACAATATTATAATTAATATTGCAATTAATATTACAATTAATATTAATATCACATTCATTATGAAATTGTTCCACAATCTTTACTTCTGAGAAACTTTGCCTTTCTAAGATGCTGCAAAATGTTCCTCCAGCTTTTTCTGAGATGCGTTGCTGCAATCAAATTCAAAATAAGCTAATATTTTTCATGAAATAGTAAAATGTCTCAGTTTGATATGTTTTCTGTGTTCTACTGTGAATAAAATATGGGTTTACAAGATTTGCAAATCATCGCATTCTGTTTATATTTACATTTTACACATCATCCCAACTTTTTCAGAACTGATTTTGTACTTAATCAACTTCCCTGTGTTCTCAGTGTACCCTGTCAATTACCTATAAGTGCAGCACACACTGCAAACACCATAATCAGAAGTTACATTACTTCTCCTCTGAGGCACTGAGAGCTGAGTAATTGACAAGAAATTGTTCGTCGTCTATTTGTGTATGGGACATTGATTAAGTATGCATGTATGGCAGTATAGCTAATTACATCAGAGGTTGTTTATATGAGCGCAGGTGCAACAGGGAATCTAATCATGCTTGGGTGACAGGGAGATCGCACAGTTTGTTTTTTGTTTTTTTACTGGTGACACCCTTTAGGAGAGCCAACAAGCCATTATATCATAACGCAGGTTTTGTTGGCAACATAAAAATCTATGGTTGTTGTCTCCTTTAATTGTTGTGCCTGGACATTCATTCATTGAAGCCCATCAGAAACAAGTAATCATAAGCTCACCAGGATAATATTTAGATAATAATCGTATGCTGCACCAGGTTTAAATAAAGTGTTGAATCTCCTCTTATTTCAGCATCTAAAATGTGAGGATTTGCTACCTCATCAACAGGCCTCACAGACACGGATTTATCCTAGTGCCAGAAAAGAAAAATTCAATGAGGATCTCCATTGAAAAAATATTGATGGCCGACAGTGTTACTCCTCAGCCTCCTAGTAGATGCACCTATGGTATCAATTTGAAAATCCTAGGTGACTTCCTTCTGGAGTTATCGCATTCACAAAATGTTCCAAAAACTTGACCTCTCAGTGGCCTTGACGAGTTTGAATCTCAGTGGCCTCAAGGTCAAGGCCACTGAGATTCAAACTCGTCTGAGATTTTTAGTAGATGCATCTATGGTATCAATTTGAAAATCATACGTCGCCTTGTTCTCGAGTTGTCAAACTTGGGTGTCCATGCCACCTGCCCGGCCGCCTGGCAGGGTGATGACAATACCCCATCAGCCTTTTACAGCTGAGGGGTAAAAAGTTTATGGGTTAGGGTTAAGTTTAATTCAAATAAGGGCAAGTGAGCCCATATTTTTGTGTTTTGGACCGTTGGAGTTTTTACTAACCAGGCATTTATAGACAAAGTGATTAATGCACAGATGGAAATGACTGATCAACTGTGCTTATAGTCATTAAAACTAAAGAAAGTTTCATTGAAGAAACCATTTGCAAAGATATCAGAATACTGGAGCGTTGGACCCACTGAAGTACTCAGTCTGACATCTCCTCAGGCAAACAGAGGTCATGTTAGGTCATCTTAATTCAGCTTTTCACTGTTGATTTGCAAAATGTTTCTTCAAAATGCAAAGCAAAGGGCAACGTGACCTCACTTCACCACCTGCACCATATGTGCGCCCAGCTGCCTTTGATAACCACAAACTTTGTTGCATATAAACACATTGTTTCCACTTGTCCTTCAAGAGCCAGTTAATGACTTGATCACTCCCTCAGGACTGTAAAGCTCTAACACCTTTGGACACCCTCATCAACCAAGACAAATGAGAGGTTTGAGCTCCATAACTCTCAACATATTGCTGTATTATAATTCATAAGGCACTTACTGCCCGCTGAGACCACACTGGTTATTAGCCGTTGCACAGCCAACAGCACACTGAACTCCCCCGATGGGAAGGACTGCCCGCTGAGGCAAACTTTAGTAATTTGTCTTCACAGCTACCACAGGCTGTGTGTTTTTATTTTGAACCCCGCTCTGTAATCTCTGACAGCACAGCATCACTGATGTCTGGTGTGGTCTGCTCACCTCTGGCCCTTTTTGATACCTTCCTGCTCTTCTCCTAACTCCAGCTCCAGCTGTTCAACCGAAGTCTGCTGAGAGCCCAGAGTCCGAGCCAGGTCCAGGAGCTCCTCCTCTATCGCAGTCAGTCTGTGAGAAGAAGACAGAGAAATAATGCATCAAGAGGAAGTAATTGATAATAAACAGTTTGAGGGAAGGTTAAAGGGAGGTTAAAGGAGGAACACAAGTTGGTGATGTAGAGGAAGTAGTTGAGATATTAACAAATGAATGAGATTGCACTGTTGTTCTCACTTATGCTGGATTGTCTCAAGGGTGAGGTCATTCAGTTCAATCTCTTTAGGGTTTAGCTGCTCAGCGTCCTCCAGAAGGCTGCAGTCAAAATCAGCACAAGCAGGAATCTCCCCCACTGACCTTCAAACACACAGTCCACAGTATAATTTCTCTGCAGGGTTAGCTTCCATGATTGCCATGTTGCTGAGGGGAAAAGGTTTGCCTTTGTGTACCTGTTCTGATGGATGAAGCTCTCGTACTCTTTGTGAGGATCGATGGCTGTTAGAGCAGATGACATCTCCCTGTGGATCCGTACCACTTCATGATGGAGGAGAGTGCAGATGTCAAAATACTCCTGCAGGATCTCCTTTCTGGAAGGGCAGATGAAAATAGAATGACACATGATGCAAACCACATATACATCACATTACATCCTTTTATTTCCCAAAGCATAACATAATTTCCAGATTGGCTGGATGCAAGTTGTCTCATATTAGTGCTGTGAAAATGTTGTTTGAGAGATTTGTCTGCAGTTAAGTATCCCATCACACATCATTTCCTGTTTAGAATATAATAAGATTGCAAGCAGTGCCTGTTTTTCAATCTCTGCCTTTAGACAGGACCTGTCAGCTCTGCCAAACATTTATTGCCTAGAACTCCCAAAGTCAGCCAATCCATTTGACTGTTTTGACTGCTTGTTTCTCTCTTTGACTTTTATGATTTGACTTTCATTCCCTCTACTGTGCTTTTTGCTTTAAAAGTTGGATGTTCATGTTTTCCTTTAACACACTAAACAAATACTAAATGTTTCTGTAGTATTCAGAGCTATCAAGACAGGTTTTTGTTGATAATGAAAACACATACAGTACTGTGGAAAAGTCTTGAACCATCTTTCTATTTTGTTGGTAAAATGGAAAACGGGTGCAACAATTTACTGAAACATGTGAACACAAACATGGAAATAAAGTATATGAGGCAAAAACAGAGTTTGTACAATTCTAAGGAGCTTGAAAGTCAATATTTGGTACGACCACCTTTATTCTTTGACACAGCCTGAACTCTCTTAGGCAGCTTTCTTGTAATTCAGGAATAGTTCTCCAGGCTTCCTGAAGGACATTCAAAGCTCTTCTTTGGATGTTGGCTGCCTTTTATTCTGTTCTCTGGTCAGATGATCCCACACTGCCTCAATAACATTGAGCTCTGAGCTCTGGGGAGGCCAATCCATGACTGATGGTGTTCCACTGTGTGTTTTTCTATCCAGGTATTCTTTTGCTTCACTGGCAGTGTGTTTGAGATCACTATCATGCTGAGAAATGAAGCCATTGCCAATCACATGCTTTCCAGATAGTATCAATTTTGACAAGATCCCCAACATCACTGACTGAAATGTAGCTGATGAGGCTTCAGCAAACAGTAGATGGATCAACTAAAGGTGATGCATCTCTCAGGGCCTGTGTGAGATCTTTGCTGGAGTTTTTCGTATTTCTGTTCATCTGCTGCAGATAGTTTTTAAGGCCTGACACAGGGTTGGCACCAGAGTGTATGAATTGGACAGGCAACCAACTTTGACAGGGGTATTTGGCTCAAGTCACTTTCCTATTCCACTGGAATAAACTAAAATGCACAGCAATACCCGTTAAATTTACATCTTAAAGAGTACTACAAGATTCAGTCCTATACAATTACTAAACTTACATGCTGGGCCACCTTAACAAGCTACAAAACAAAATTAAGGAGAAACAAGCTACTTTAAACCAGGAAACCAGGTTGACTGTGAGCGCACAATATGCACACACATTTCCATTTGTTTCGCACTTTTCGAGTGAGATCATGCTTTAAAACTAGCTGCACAAGCTGATAAATGACCTCTTTTCAGTTTCAAAGAGACATGAGGGGTACTTCCCAAAGTCTGACCTGCACAGACCCACCCACTGCACAGCATGCTGAGATATGCCCAATTTTTCTGCCAATAGCACTTTGGGAATCACCTTGCTGCTGTAAAAATACCTTTACCTTTTCATTTTTCATAGATTCAACTAAAGAAAGTGAAACTAATTGTCTAAAGACACAATTTAACATTGCTTATTATGCGTAGACACAGCTCTGCTTCATCCTTTGAGTTTTTCTGGTGCCTTTTTTATGCTTGAAAGAGTCATAGGTCAGTGTTAAGTGCCTTAACAAAAAATGGTCAGGTATAAGAGCTGGACTGAAAATGACTGAAAAATCAGCCAATGTCCAAAGGAAAATTTTGAAAGACCTCCAGAAATCCTGGAGAACTATTGCTCAAGAGCACTTTAAAAAATTACAATAAAGTGTGGCTCCCTGGAAGCAAAATAGAAAGAAATGAGAGGTGTCTCAAAACTTTTTCACAGTACTGTAGTTACACATATGGTAATTAGAACATTTGTTTTGTTGTTGTAGCTTGTGGGATATGCTTGAAAACGGCAGCAATGAAGCGTTATCGAGATTTGATATTAATTGGCAAACATTCATGTCGTGCTATGATTAAATGTGTATTTGAGTGCAGCTTTTCTCTGAGTGAGAACAAGCAAAAATAAAGTATCAAGGCGATTCACAGACATGCACCAGTAAATATAAGAACTGTACAGAAATGCTTCTTGTTATTCTTAATGTGTCTGTTTTTCTTTCAAACATCCATGCAGTGAGTGTGATCTTACAGTATGAGCACCATCTCCTGCTGCAGAGTCTGCAGGGCACTGAGCAGGGCCGGCTGGATCTGACTGTAATGGTGCTGATGGTAAACTTGAGCAGCTTGCACAGAGAGGACATACTCATTATGGAGTTCGTAGAGTTTCAGCGAAGCCTTTATGTAACGCTCTTTGGCCCTATCTCGGTCTTTTTCTGCACATACACAAGTACAGTACAGAAAATGACCACAGAACACACATGATGGAAATGCACATATTGAGCAAAACACAGGAAAAAGAAAAAACCATAACCCAGACTGTGACATCAAGATGAAACTGATTCTATTCAGAAACATAAGTGATACCAGAAATCCCCACCTCTACTGGTCTCCTGGTACTTCCTCTTTGCCTGAGCTGCATCTTTCACCACATGCCTGTAGCTGCTCTTCAGCCTCTCCAGTTCCGTTTGTGTCACCTGAAGAAATCCATAAAAAGAACATTTTAAATTATGAACACAGTAATAAAAGTGATTAAACAAAATAAATAATGGCTACAAATCACTCTAATGAAAAGCCGGGCTAATAATGTAGGTTTCATGTTTTAAAGACAGAGCATGAAAATTTAAAATCACCTCACCGAGGCATGTAAAAATGTATAGTTTACCCCTAAAGCCCTAAACTCTTTGGCCTGAAAAAAAAAATCCCCAAATTTAGTTAGTAAGAGCAGCAGAACTGAAAGGTCAGAATAAGCCTCGGGCACTGTGGGCCAAGAATCTTTTTGTTGAAAAATACCATAAATTATTTTAAATAGGAGAGTAAATAACAGCAATAAAATAATGAGTCAGTGACACTGATGATACATAATCTTTTCTACAGTTCCCCAAATACAGCTCTATCAAATCTGATGCAACAGAAATGAAGTCGGCAAATCCTACATCCACTTTCAAAAAGTACGGCCTGAATCAAGAATAGGGGAGTGCACGGAGGAAGAATTTAAAATAAACACACAGGCTTACAGACAGCCAATTTAAGGATTTAATACCAGTATCTGACTTCCCTGTTTTAGTTCTCCGTTGGCTGAGTTCTGCATCATTTGTAATTAATCTGTAACGTTTATTTTGGACTCATTTGATAAGAGAGCATCAACCTGCTCTAACCTGCTGGACAGTAGGCATGTTTAGTATTTTTGTGTTGCTCATAGAGAGAAATGGCCACATTTTATTGTCAGCTTTATTGTGATGATAATATCTAAAATACATCTAAGCAGGACATGAATTTTTCCATTGTCACGACCTGGAACTGCGAACAAAGCTGTGTGTCATCAGTGCAGCTATGGAAGGAGAGCAATAAAGAACTTGTACACTACACAGATTTAATATCAGCAGGCCTAAAATCAGTCCTCGCTGAACCCAGTGACTCATGCTTATTGGTGTGATAGATAGTGAGTTCATTTTAGATTACAGTGTCAGAGGAAAAGCAGTTAAATTTCAAGACTTAACTTGAAATTAACTACTTGCCTACATTGACTGGGCTGTCTCTATACCATAACAGACTCAAAAACAAGAATTTCCTAAGTGGTTTGTTTTTTTTGGTTTCTAAAGCAAACAGAGACACAGAAGCATCTTTCACAAATACATAATGTAAAGATGGTGGTTGTGATGGGTGTCACGTTGAGTTTCTTGAAGGGTTCAAAGGTGTTGATACCATTTAACACAGGAAGCAGACTGCTGTTGTGTTATGTTTCACTATAACATAGTATCAAATAAAATAAAACATGAAAAGGCATAAGGAAATGATCTGACCTTTGTTGTATGGCTGGTGACAAAAAAAAACAAAAACAAAAAAAACAACATCCCTAATACAATCTAATACATTGTCGCTGTTTTGTTTAAATCATGATATAAAATCTCTCTATTGTGTAACCACACAGTGATGCAAACAGTTCAAAGGCTGCCAGGGCTGCTTCTGCACAGCAAAGTAGGAAAATTAAACTAAACAAACTGCCAGACAGACTTCCAAACTGCACTGTGGATCACTAAAAATGAACACATCATTTGCCTGATGTAATTGGGTAATAAAAACCAGTGTGAGGCAGCCACCAGTTTGAGATGGCATCAAAATTTATCATTTACAGACACTCTTTCCAGCCTATTGAATCTCATATCATTGGACTGCTGTCTATTTATAAGCTGCCATCACAGTACTCATCTGCAAGTCAAGATGGCATAGGAGAAAACAAGATAAACATTTCCAACTAACAACTTCTGTTGGTTTTTTTTTTTGTGAGTCATAAAATGCAGAGTATGTAAATATTCTAGCGCTGTAATTGCTTTTTTTGTTCTTGCAAGAGTTATTTAATGTGTTTGCTTTCAATTTAGATATGAACTCTGTCACAAAAAGAAACAGGTAGCAATTATCTCAGCAAATTCTCGAAGTCTCTGCTGTTCAACGTCCCGTTTCAAAAGGCTGTGAGTGGTTGCAAAGCAAATGTGTAACAACTGAAGATACGGATTTTACTAAACAAAAGTATTCAAAAAGCACGTACACACAGTGATATGTAATTTTACAGACCAAAGAGCCGTAGAACACAGTGTCTTCACTTATCTGTGCCAAGATCATTTTTCACTGATAAACATTCTTATAGTTCCGCTTTTTTTTTTTTACCAGTTTATCAACTTGTAGGCATAACAGGGTGTAAAACCGTTAACCAAAAGGACATTAAAAAACACCAACAGCAGCACAAAAATGAAAACAAAGAAACCAGCTTGTTGTTTTTTGTTTTGTTTTTTTTTGGGGGGGGGGGGTGTTTTTACCCCCACAGTCAGAGGTCTGTACAAAAGTAGTTTACCTGCCTTTTGACACGACTGAAAATTTGTAGAATAGGTAAATCGTTTGGTATTTCAGCTTGTGGTTTATGTGTGTGTAGTTTATTACAAGTCATTGTTAGGGTTAAAGTATGCCTTCAAGAACTGAATATAGGTCAGTGTGAATGATGCCTTTTGATGTAATGGAAACACGTGTGTGTGTGTGTGTGTTCATCACACACCTTGTTGAGCTCCTGCCTCAGTAGGTTCCACTGCTCTGCGTAGGTTTTGCGGAGCTGCTGTTTGTCTCTGATGAGCAGCGTTAGTTTGCTGATTGGACCGTCCAGCAGATCTTCAGAGCGCTTTTTCATCAACTGACTGAGAGACTCCGTCTGTGAGACCAGCACTGCCCATGACTGATAGACAGAGGCAGAGGTCAGCAGGACACATGGTGCGTACATAAGAAAAAAATGATGAATGTAAATCACTAAACACCACTAACCAGCTTTTGGACCCAGATTTTTCTGGTCTTTCCTTAGTTAGAAATACATCTGATACCAGATTTAAATAAAACTGCATGAAATTTGGATCAAGAGTCAAAAAACTGGACTAAATCTGATGATTCAGATGTGGTGTGACATGCAAGACCTCACCTTGTTGAGCTGACTGATGTAGTCCAGCCCTGCGTTGGCCTGAGGTCGGTCCAGTTTCTCAGCCATGGCAGTCATGTGGTGCAGCTGCACTGAAAAGTCCCGTTCACTCTTCGCTCGCTGCCCCATCCACTTCTTCATGACTTCCATTAGGTGAAGCTCTGAGTCCAGCAATCGCAAAACTGCTGCATGTGCCTGTGGACACCTTAGGTCCTCTCCAAAACCCATCACTGGATAAATACACTCTCCTCCTACAAATGAATTGTTGTCAGCAGTAAATCCTACAGTGCATTTGTATTCTCATGAGAGAGGCAGGAGCAGAGCAGCAAGTCGTAGCAGCTGCTAATGACCAAGAGTATTTATTTCTATGTGGCCATCAAGGAGTTTCACTTCCCTGTGAGCAACAGAGGTTTTTGTGAGGCAGCACTTCCTCGTGTTTTTGAATGCGGTTACTGTAATTTTGCTTTCAATTTCTGAAGACCTTCAGAGGAACAATAGTCCTTAAGCTTAAATTATTTCTAAATGGTATCATCACTAAAACACTTTGTTATGAATGTGTTAAAAAAAAATTCTAATTAAATGCAGAAACAACACAGAAATGTAGAGGCTGAATGCAGCCTGAAAAAAAGACCATTCAGCTGTGTCTTATCTGCATGTTAAATTGGGACCACTGCTTATCTGTGGCTCAGTGCAACAGAGCAACACCACTGACTGTTGCTCAATATGGTTTACAGATATTTCAATATATCTATATCTATATATCTGTATCTATATATCTATATATATATATATATTAGTTTTTATTCTAATGACAGATTGTAAAAACACATTTATCCTATAAAATATGAAGTTATAGATTAAACTAGTCAAGTTTATTTATAAAACAGACCCTTAATGCAAATTTCACTCTGAGGTATCCCATTTTTTTGTTTTCAAACACACATAAAATTAGAAGAGCAACAGAGGATGAGTGTCTGGTCCAGGGCAGACAGGCATGATATTTTATATCTTGTGGAGAGGGCAACTCTTTGTTTTCTTAAAGGGCCAGACTGACTTAAAGTAAGCAAAGGTCCACTACTTGAAAAGTGAATTGAAAGATGGTTACGGGGAACAATGAAATTGTTATGAAATAAAAATAAAATACACTTAAATGTTGTATCAGTATTTATAGTGCTGTGCAAAAGTCTTGAGCCACCCCTCATTTCTTTATATTTTGCTTCCAAGAAGCCAGACTTTCTTGTCATTTTTAAAGTGGTCTTGAGCAATAGTTCTCCAGCTTTTCTGAAGGTGTTTCACTGGTTTTTTTGGACATTGGCTGCTTTTCCACTCATTTTCAGTCCCATCCTTGTACTTCACTATTTTCAGAGGAATGTTTTTTGTTGTTGTTGTTGTTGTTGTTTGTTAAACTGCTTTATACTGACCTACTAATCATTCAAGCATAGAAAGGGCAGCTAATTCAAAGGATGAATTAGTGTTGTGTCTACACATAACAGAAAACTTAGCAAAGAACCAATTTTAAACAGTACCTTTAGGCACTTTGTTAGTACTAGCAGACTGTTGCAAAAACACATCATTTGTTTCCATTTCTTTAGTTGAATCTACAAAAAATGGCAAAGGTAACATAGTATACACCAACAAGGTGATTCCCAAAGAGCTTTTAGCATATCTCGACATGGTAGCAGGGTGTCCTTAAAAAAAATTGAGGAAACTGGACAAGGGGAGGACAAAAGAAGAAGTTGTAGGCCTAAAAACTATCTACAACAGTATCTGAAAGTCATGTCCTTAGGAAATAGGAAAAATTCAACAAATCCTGACACAGGACCTGAGAAATGGATCTGGCCCTTCAGTTGATCCATCAACTGTTCACTGAAGCCTCATCAGAAATGGTCTCAGTGGAAGGATGGCTGTCAAGAAGCTATTCTTAAGGGAAACCGGGAGAAAAGGCTGAGGTATGCCAAATTAAACAAGAACTGGACTGAAAATCAGTGGCAACAGGTCTGATGGAGTGATGAATCCAAATTTGAAATATTTGGTTTAAACCATCATCAGTGTGTATGGAAGAGGTCAGGAGAGAAGTAAAACAGTGAGTATCTACAGCCATCTGTAAAACACGGTGGAGGCTCTGTCATTGTTTGAGGCTGCATTTTAGCCAGTGCTGATGGAGATCTTGTCATCAGATTTTGATCTACCATGCAACACCATCTGGAAAGCAGTGATCCCAAAAACACTGCCAATGCAGTATAGAAAAACACACAATCAAACACGGTCAGTCATGGATTGGCCTCCCCAGAGCCCAGACCTCAACATTATTGAGGCAGTGTGGGATCATCTCGACAGAGAACAGAACAAAAGGCAGCCAACATCCAAAGAAGAGCTTTGAATGTCCTTCAACAATCCTGAAGAACTATTCCTGAAGACTACTTATGCTTTGATAAATTACTACACCTCTTTCCCCTATTTCCAAGCAAAACATAAAGAAATGAGGGATTGCTCAAGACTTTTGCATAGTACTGAAATTAGCTTAGCTTCTTATCATTTGCCTGTTATGAACCACTGAATAGGTCAGTGATGAAACACACTATAATGGAAAATAGTTAAAAAGCAACAGCAGAGCTTCACCTTGAGATTCGTCAGTATAATGCTGCCTCTTATTGGGAAAGCAATATGTGAGGTTCTGGCACTCGGGCCATATTTTGCCCATGTTTGGTTTACAGCAACATAATAAAACAACAGTAAGGGCAACATCATAGAACATACATATGTGAACAATGAGATGCTCGAGGACATCAAAGATCTGAGCCACACAACTTCTTCTTCTCCACTAAGACCTGGAAAGATGTGAGACAGAAAAACAATTTACACATACAGGAGAAAAGAAACAAACACTGAGAAAGATATGACAACAACATGCACAGACGAGGGAGAGAGAGAGACAAAGAGGCTGAGAATAAATGGGGAAAAAATAGATCCAAAGCACCTGGAATGAGGCACTGATAACCTGGGCAAATAGAGAGGGCCCAGGATATCCAGTAGTCCATCAGAGTAAAAGTGAAAAAGAGAGGGCACAGGGAGAGAGAAAGATTAAAAAAAAAAAAAAGATAAACACTCAGCTTGGATGGTCTTGTGCCAGAGGGACAACAAGCATCAGGGTAAGAGAGATGCAGTGGTTTCCAATAATCTCCAGGCTTAACAGATTCACGAAGAGTAAGACAGACCCACAGGCACAATAATGATATCGGGTAGAAGGCCTCACAAAAATAAACAGCTAACAGAAAGTTATGGGGAAGACAGCCCTGTGTTCTGAGGGCAGATGGACTGTAAGATTCACAGACAGGTATGAAGAAGCATATCCATTTTTAAAAAATCATCATAAACTCCTTAATGTCTGATCTGACATGGATCTGAGCATGTGACTGAAGTCTGAAAACCAAACATGGGCATGAATTACTGCTCTGCACCCACCAAACTGTTGTATTCCTACTGTCCAGCCCCATCAAGCTGGTGTCTCTCAGTAAATACTTTCTGATGGACTTTCAAAGTACTTTTAATGAATTTTTGGCTTGCTGTGTGAGCAGGTGACTGTAGCACTGTGGCTTCATACTTCCCCACACGCAGCTAACAGTATGATGTAGGAAAGTACAGGATTACTGGTGAAGTAACATGCTGCTGCAAACACTGAGAAAAGTTTATAGATAGCTGGTGTGTTGTTTTTTTAGAAGAATAGTTTTAGACAACAACAGACTGAAAACATGAAGGGTGCCTGTTGCATAAAATACAAATACTTCATATTTTTTTCATACCACAGTATGAAGCCAGTCTCACTTCATTACTTTCATCTATGACTTGGTTGGTGTTTGGTGCAACCACCGTGCTGTAAATTCATTGGGGTAATTACTCTGGCCATACATCATCAGATACACTCATTATACAGGCTGCAGGGAAGACGAAGGGACATAAACACAAAAAAAAACCAATGCAGCTCTGTTCAAGATTTGTTTGTACAGACCACAGAGGAAATGTCAACTTTTATGTTTAGGTACAGGGTCTAACAAAGAGCTGCAGACCATGCTCTTAGTTAGAGAGTACTATTACTCTTCATGTTTGATGTTCTAATGCCACTTCAGATGAACTGAATGTACTAAATGTTTTAAGTCGCCTTGTGCTGCCACTTCTGCAGCAGAATTTATATCATGTTGATATACTGAACCTGTAAATTACTTTAAAAGTTGTTGAAGGGATGGAAAGTACATTCACTCAGATACTGGACTTTGGCAGTGTACAACAGCTCTGACAAAAGAACGATGCAGTAGTGCCACAAAAGAGCTTTGGCACTCTACTCTAAATATTTTTTTTAAACTGTGGTTTGTTTAACAATCACAATCTTTAGATTTTTTTCTTACAATATTATTACATTGACAGTTTCTTCTGTGTTTTGGTGTGGACAAGAGGGGCTCAACAGTTCAGTTCAGAACACTCAAAGAACGCACAGGTGTATTAAGGCCAAGCAGCAATCGCCGTAGCTGAACAATGAAGCCAGTGAGTAGAGACTAGCTCCAAAAGTGATTATATCCCCATACCCAGCAAACATGGTCCCTTGGGGCCCATGCAGGGGCAATGTGGGCAGAGCCGGGCAGCCCACAGTAGGCCCCAGTACCAGCGTGAAATGTGGGGCTGCCCTCACTAAGCAGAACCCATTGTAGGCCAGCAGCATACCTAGAGTATGCCTACACTCTGCGTGTGGGCTGTCCTACTGGGGCCCTGATGTGCCCCACATTTCATGCCAGTACCGGACCCACAGTGCAGGTCTCACATGTGCCCAATGGGATATTACCGCCACCAAATGGTATGGCATGTGCGACCAGAATGCTGCTATTCACGAGGGGTCACCACATAGTTATTGTGGTGGGATTTATGTCTCCCCCTAAGACTGAACCAGGGATGTTTTGCTTGACAGTCAAACATGTTTTGCTTGACAGTCAAACATGTAAACCACTACACTTGTCCTCAAACTTCTTTCAGCCTCATATTTCTGACAGTGTAATAAAACATGTTCTGCGGTTTCATCTTCTCCACAACAGTCACATTTCCCTGTATTGTGTTTACTTACCAGTAAAACACACCTGTGCGGGTCCACAGTGTGTAGGTGTGGTTGAACTGTGGGGCTCTGTGGGTGGGGCAAACCATTCCACACAGGTCCCACAGCAGTTTTGCCCTTTGGGGTCCTTAAAGGGTTTTCTGTAGGCAAGCAACCTTGGTTACCCACAGAAATCCATGATGGGGGCCCCGCGGGGTAAAACTACTGTGGGGCATGCATGGGCTAACCCATAGAGCAGCCAATGTGGAATTTCTGTGGGTAAGCCTACTGTGGGTTGCCCACAGCATTCCCTCTTGGGCTAGCCTACATGGGGCCCACATGGGTAGCACTAGTAGGTGTGTTTGTCTGTGTATTGTGCCAATAAAGTTTTTAGATGTAGCTTTCTAGCTAGTCTAAATATGATGCCTTTAGCAAAAGCATGGTGGTGGCCATTGAGGCTTCAAATTAATGAGACCAGAAACCAACAGGTCGCATCATGTTGGCTGCGCTGATCTTTTATTTACCATCTATGAAAAAGGCCTACAACCAGCATGGATATTTCCATATCAAAAGCTATGGTGGGGGGCCTGTTTGTAGTTGTCTTGTGAGTTTTTTTGTAGACTACAGATTATTAAAGAAAGATGCCACCAGTCACTTTATTAGGTACACCTATTCAACTGCTCATTAAGACAAATGTCTAATCAGCCAATCACATGACAGCAACTCCATGAATTTAGACATGTAGACACAGTGAAGACGATCTCTTGAAGTTCAAACAGAGCATCAGAATAAGGAGAAAAAAGGTGATGCCAGAGGTCAGAGGAGAATGACCAGACTGCTTCTGATAGGAAGGTAAAAGTCAGTCAATCACTTGTTACAACCAAGGTATGCAGAAGAGCATCTCTGAATGCACAACATATGTGCTACAGCAGAAGACGACCACACTGGGTGCCACTCCCGTCAGCCAAGAACAGGAGACTAAGGCTACAGTTCACACAGGCTCACCAAAATCGGACAACAGAAGACTGGAAAAAGGTTGGCTGGTGTCTGCTGCAGCATTCATATGGTGAGGTCAGAATTTGGCGTAAACAGCATGAAAGCCTGGATCCATCCTACCTCATATCAGTGGTTCAGGCTGGTGGTGGTGTGGGGGATATTATCTTGGCACAGTTTGGGCCTCTTAGTACCAAATGAGCATCATTTAAACACCTCGGCCTGAGTACTGTTGCTGACCATTTCCATCACTTTATGACCACAGTGCACTAATCTTGTAATGGCTGCTTTCAGCAGGAAAACACTTCATGTCACAAAGCTCAAATCATCTTAGACTGC
>VUQS01047191.1:0-15927 GCA_015108495.1 Heterochromis multidens
ATATATGAGTTTATGCTTTGAAAACAGTCACAGCTTTCACGGTCTGAACTCTAGTGACATGGCGCATTATCCTCCTGGATGCAGCCATTATAAGCTGGTAAACTGTGGCCATATAGGGATGCACATGGTCTACAACAACACTCAGGCTGTGCCCTTTAAACCATGATTCATTATAATTAAGGTGCCCAAAAGTGTGCAGGAAAAAAATATTCCCCACATTACAATCAGCAGAGTGTTGACACCAGGCACGTTTGGTCCATGTTGTCTCTGTTGTCAAGCCTCCTATCTGCAGCCCCAGCAGAATCTAAATTCATCATGCCGGTCTTTTAAAGTCAATTTTTATTCAGCCTCTGCCCACTGTAGACTCAGGCTTCTGTTTGTGGCTGACATGGTCTTTTGTTGGTTAAGCCCATCCATCACAAAACTGGATGTGTTTTGCATTCTGAGATCCTTTTCTGTTCAGCACCTTTGTAACATGTAGTTATCTGACTTACCTTTCTGTCAGTACCAACCACTCTGGGCATATCTCCAGTGACCTCTCATCTCTCTCTCTTTTTTTTTTGCACCATTCTGAGTTAACTCTAGAGACTGTTGTAGTGAAAATCCACAAAATTAACAGTTTTAGAAACAACACACTTTACACCATGGCAGTTTGTCACTGTTATGTCATTGCTTCCCAGTGGTCTTTTGCCTGTTTTGCTCTGCCTGATATTTTAACCTGCCTTTTATCCCAGACTCTGTTTTTCTTGCTTGCTTCCACTTTCAGCAGATGTGTATGTGCCATGACTAAGATGTTTGTTCATTCTTTCACAATGATGATGCATTGACTGTTAAAAATCTCCATGACTTGGAAAAAAATGGAATGACTGCAGTCCCACTCTACATTATCAGTTGATGTAAAAGCTGTTACTACCTATCCTCTCCACCGCTTCACTCTGAATGGAGACATGAGATACAAGCAGTGATTTCTTTCACAGCCACGAGTGCCCCAGCTTCTTTACCTGGCATTCAGATGGCACTTTGTGCACTGATCCTGATCACCAAGCCCTCACATTGTTCTGAATCAACCTCACAGATGTAAAAGAATCCTGAGAAAAGGTGGAGTGACCTGAGCTGAATGTCTTTTTTGATCACTGAAAACTGAACACTTTAACATAGATATGAGTTACTGGTTTATGTTGTTAGATTTGCTTGCAGTGACAGTTGAACATTATTTACCTACATGAGTGTACCAGTGCTGAGGGTTTCTGCTTACATACAAGCAATGTTGTCTTAGTTCAATTCACTAATCTTTGGTAAGGTAGACTTTGAAAGTAACTCTACCAATTAATATCCTTACATCTATCCATTTTCTAAACCATTTATCCAATTCAGGGTTGTGGGAGCCTATATCAGATGTAATTAGGACAGACAAACATTCACACTCACATCCACACCTACGGCTAATTTAGAATCACAAATTAACCTAAGACTCATGTCTTTGGACTGTGGGAGGAAGTCTGAGACAGAGTCCATGCAAGTATAGGGAGAACATGTAAACTCCACACAACAAGGCCCAAGCTGGATTTAAACCCAGGACCTTCTGCTGTGAGGTGACTGCCATTTCAGCCACTGAATAAAAAAGCAAAACCACTCCAATGCTCCAGCTCAGCCACTTTAATCTGTTTTTTTCTCTTCACCAAGCTGGATGATCCTTCAGAAATCAAGTCAAACCCTTGACCTTTAAATACATTTGAATAATTAAATTCATCATTAATACACATTGTAACAGTCAAAAGTTTCGATCCACCTACTTATTCAGTTTATCTGTACACTTTCCTGAAGACTGTGGACAAATCTATGAAATAATACAAATTATATTATGTAGGCACTCTTCTAGACGAGTTACCAGATAGTTTGACACTATGTTGAAGAATATATAAATATGTTAATAAAACTTTATGTAATCATTAGCTCTATGGTAATGCCACCTATTGGTTTGTGGTTTTGCATTTAAGTGAGCAACATGTTTTTTTGTTTTTGTTTTTTGGAGCCAGAAGTGTCCAGATTTGGACAACAGGTTCGAGTGTTTAGTTATCAGCTAATGCTAGCAAGGTTGGTTATCAAGGTCCATCCATAGAATGTTACTTACAGAATTTTATTCACTCAAAAATAAGTTTACACTCCTGTGATAAGCTGTTTACACAATTAACCTCACAGAAAGACATTGTCTTTAGGTATTTGCCTTAAAAATGATTGGAAAGGCACAAACATGATCAAAAGGTGGATTTATTTTTTCCCCTCAGACTTTTATACAATCCAACTTCTTTTTGGAGATGAGTCATCCACTCGTTGCCATTACTACAGTTTTATTGAACTTCTTCACTGGCTTCATTTTTAAACACCATTGCTACATCCATCTTTCATATTGAGTCTATGCCAAGAACCCAGGAGTTACAGAACTCTGTAGAGATGGGAGAACCTGTCGGAAGGATGACCAACTCAGCTGCACTTATCGCTGCACTTATCAATCAAGCCTTTATGGCTAGACAGAAGGTCGAGAAGAAAAAAAAAAAAAGCATATAGGACCACTCAGAGTCTGCCCAGGACCATGTCAAGGACTCAAAAAACAAAAAAACTACATGTGTCTAACAAAGCATACCGGCAGCATTGTGTTATGTGGGTGTTTCTCTGTGGCAGGTACAGACAGATTGGTCAGAATTAAAAGACAAATACTGGAAGAAAAATAGCTTTAAAAACCTGCTCCAAAACAGCAATCTTCACCCTTCATCACAACAAAGACATATCCTTGTCATGATGTGCATGGAAAGAAATCCAAATGTAGATCAGCAGGCAGGAGTAACAGAAAGAGCACTTCCTATTAAGGCTGACATGACGTCTACTATGTAAAGTAAACAAGGCCAAAGATAAACTAAATCCAACAGGCTTATGAAACATTTAGCAAATAAGAGAAGGAACAAGTGGAAGGACTGGACTATTTATTCACATGAGGGTAATCAGGGAAATGGAAACAGGAGGATAAGGAGACACAGCTGCACTTAATTTAGACAATGGGACAGGGGAGGTAGCAAAACTAAAGACATAACTAACAAAGTTAAAAAAGGAAGTGGCTGACAATATGGACTGGTTCTTGTACTGTATTGTTCTTTTCTACTCTGCTTGACCACTCAAAGCACTTTATACTACAAGCCTCATTCACCCATTCACACACTCACACTCATACAAGCACTCATACAAGCCTAAGTGCTTTCTATCTGACATTCACACTCCGATGAACGCATCGAGTGCAACTCAGAGTTCAGTATCTTGCCCAAAGATACTTTTGGTGCATTCCAGATTAGTTCTGAAGTTAGAATTTCTGATTTCCTAGTTGGAATTTTCATCTGGAACACCCCCTCAACTAGGATTTCCTACTTGGAAAGTCAGAGCAGCCTTACCAACCCCAAATTAACAATCCAAGATGACAGCAGTGAACGTAAACAGTAGTAAAATTGTAAAACTTTTAATCTGTCCTGCCACTGTTGTGTATTTGTGACTCACTAAATAAGCCATATGCAGAGCACTGACCAGGCTCTATTCATGAATGTGCTTGAGCTGTGTTTTTAAGTGACCAAAAAAACAAGTATTATGCTGTATTGCTAGTGATACATGAATGGCTCTACCTTGCAAAGATGTAAAACAAATCCTGTTTTTCCGAGTTTTGTAGAGGAACACATTAACTTGGGAGTGACGTCACTCCAGAAGCCCGACATCTGACTTCCGAGGTAACTGGAACATGGCATTTGGCATGCAGACTGATCGAACCACCAACCTTCTGATTAGTGAACGACCTGCTCTACCTCCTGAGCCACAGCCACCCTGATACCAAACACAGAAATGCAGTACTGCTAATTTCCCATTTCTAGCTTAAGCAGTGTACTATTTGTCTCTTTACTAATTTACATTTAATTGAGGCTTACAGTGTATTGGCAGTATTAGTCCAACACTTTAATAAAAAATCTCAACAAAACACTCTTTAAATGACTTTTAACTTAATTAGCTGGTCAAACGTTAAAAAAGGTTTTAAAAGTTTCTCTTTATGCATGCAGAGAGCAAAGTGAACCGGAGTCAAATTCCTTGTTTGTGTGCACAAACTTGGCCAAATAAAGATGATTCTGATTCTGATTCAGCCAGTCAGAAGACAGCTGGCCTATAAGGAGGGATGCCATGAAGGAAAATTAGCTAAAACTGCTTGTTTCAAACAGAAGATGAACTGAAGAGCTTCCTCAAAGCCCAGTATAACACAAACAGGGATTCTTTTAAGTCCAAGAGCTGGAAATAAGTACAACAGGACCCCCATAAGACCAAACATGCACAAAAACAAAAATGTTGGGAAAGTAATAATGAATGGAATAGATAAACTTTAACTAAACTAAAATAAATCATTGTCAAAGACCATGGTAAATAAATAAAAAGAAAAATGTTAAACTGAATACAAAAATAAGTTTTAATTTTAATGATATCAACACTTGCAGCTGTTTAGACAGCTTGCTCCACTCACTCAGAGAATAAAAGCTGCCTCAGTTTTTGTCCAATGCTTGTGAATGGCTGCAAAAATTGATTGGAAACATGTCAGACAAGATTGGTAAAAGACTGGATGGTCTTGGGGTTTAAAAATAAGTATAAGAACTTTAAAATCAATTGGCAGCCAACTAATCTAAGAACTTCAAATGTGTAAATTGTTCTCTCCAGTTTGCTGTGAACCTGTAAATAAAACTTTGGTCTTCTTTTGCTTCATCTGAGGATTTTATGACCTCCAGGCTCTGATCTCTAAAATACATCTAAAAAGAGCATTGATTGGTCTTATATCATCAGGACACAGCCACATAAAGCAGTGGGTCAAAATATGATGTACTGCTAGTACTAATGGCAAAGGTTCAGAGAAAAAGCAAGGCTTTTAAGCAATGACAACATTTTATTTATTTATTTTTTGTGCAGATGACTTTATATATGTAAGTGAGTCAGCTACTCTGACCCTGCAACAGCACTCTGTGCAGCAGTCTGCTAGTATCATACCATCATTTGGTTTTAAACCTGGTTTCAGTTTGCATTTTAGTGTTTTCCCTCATGGAAAATTATTGTGTAAGTGTAGGCAAACTGCACAAATTATAGTCTTTCACATGACATCAAGTCCTCAGTCTCCAGATAACCTTTGTAAACAGATGGGACCTCAATAGTGTATAGAATATTCAGTTTCCAGTTCTTACACTGTTCAATTCAAATCAGTAAAGCCCACCAAAAATGATTAAAACTGGTTATAATGCTGCACTTTTACATGAGTAAACCTTTAAATGCAAGACTCACTTTTACTACACATTAAATTATTCTATTCATACTATTGTTAAAAGAATACTTCTACCACAGTCAGCCATATGGAGGACCTCAAGGGTCAAGGAAATATGAATAAAGCATTTCATGAATTAATAACTGTACCATATTGAGACCAAATCAGTGAGGTCTTATAACGTTTTGTGGCATTATTGAGTAACACTGATCATCCTGATGGGGGCACCATACCTAAAGGGCAAAATTTCACATCCATGTGCTGACACAGTCGAAGGGGATAAACTTGATGATGTTTGGTGTTTTGATGTTAAAGAAATTCCCTGTTATAAAAACAATGAAACAACTTCAAAGAGAATCACCAGTTTCATTATGATGTAAATGATAATACATGTTGCAACACACAGGGTTAGAGCATGTTTCATTCATTTTCCACCATTCATAGATATTTCTTTGCTGTTTCTTTCTTTTCATGGCAATCATTAGCTGGATCTGACTTTGAACTTTGAACTGGTTCATAGTTCACAGTGTCAGTCAGTGAGCGGCTACAGAGTTCATAGTGTGTCTTTTTTTTTCAGAAAATATTGTCATGCTTGCATTTTTCACCTTCAAAAGGGAATTTAATTTATTCTGACCTTCCTGCCACAAAGACTAGGTTGTTACATTTACATTTGATACACTTTTTTCCCCAGATAATCTCAATAGCCATTTGTACTGTGGAACAGAACAAGGAAACTGTACTCTCAAAATCAGTGTCCTGGTTCAAGATATGAAGCATTAACCTGTGATGTTTCTTAACTGCAGGAGAAATACAGCATAAACCCATGCCAGCATGGGGAAAACATGCAAACTACAGAAGGGCCCTCAAGAGTACTAATGAAAGGCACGGCAGCTGATACTGTATATCTTTACCTTTTACAATAAAAGTCAATTCTTCAAAGCCTGGTTCAGTTTATACTTTGCCACAGAGCTCCATTGTTGTTCAGTGAGCTACACTGTTGCTGATATTAACCAGCATGGCTGCAACATCATCCCATCTGATATGCCCTTGGTGCATTCAAGATGCCCTGAGGTGATTGTTGTTGTGATTTGGCGCTATATAAATAAAAGTGAATTGAATTGAACTGAAGTGGTTCTCAAACTTATTTTGACATGCTCCACTTTAGAAGGTAAAAACAGTTGGTGCCCTAAACCTCACAGTTTTTTTTTTTTTTTATCAATTATTAAGAATAAAATGGGGTTGAAGATAAATTTTAGTTAATGAATATCAGCATCAGAAAGCATCAGAGAGCCCATCTGTGGGACCTCTGTCTTCTAGCAGGTTCCATAGGCTGTTGTAATCCACTGCAATCAGTGATAAGCAAAAGGAGCAACACAGTGGCTGTGTGAAGGAGTGCATGCAAAAGTTCACTTGTTCAGTGCTGTGGAATACTAGCAGATTTAGGTCTGCATGTGGGAGCTGTGATGGTGTAGGGAGATTTTGTCTTGCTGATTTTTTTTTTTCTCAAATTCAGGGAAACACTTAACCAGCAGGACTACCGGAGCAATACATCATCCCGTCCCATTTAAAGTCAGTGGGACCTTCATCAGTGAGACAAAGCACTCCTTCAGGCTCTGTATTGTTGTTTGACCAAGAAGCAGAATGATGGAGTGCTGCACTAGATTACCTGACTTTCACAATCACTGAAACCCAACTGAGATGGTTCAGGATGATTTGGAGTGCAGTGTGAAGGAAAAGCAGCCATCAAGAGGTCAGCAGATGTGGAAACTTATTCAGGACTGTTGGAAATTTTTCAGGTGACAACTTCATGATTTACACTTTTTTGTTTACTACATAATCCCACATGTTTAATTCAATGTCTTTTGTATTATACTACAATATAAAAAATAGTAAAAATAATAAACACTTGAATGTGTATCTAATTGCATACTACAATACTGTACAGTATACTATATATTCAAATCTAAACAAAAAGTTTCATATTTATTCACTGATTGTTGGTTTTGTGTGTTTAATCTATGGACTTTATGTACAAGCCATTATTAGGTAACTAACTTTTTTGTGAATTCTGCAGTTTGAAGCCTCTTTGGACATCACCTTCTTGATTTTCTAGAGCCAGACTTGACCAGATTTGGATAACTGAATGGTAGCAAGACTGGTCAGCAAGCTGCATCCGTAAGTTGCATGTATATCACAGTGTATCACAGTGGGATATCACACACACACACACACACACACACACACACACATGCACACAGTGCAGAGCCAGCCCTAAGTGGATGTTTGAGTAACTGGAAATTTTGGCACTTCATTTTTCAGCACCAGAAGTTGCCGCTTGCTTGGATCTTAGGTAACAAAGTAACACTTAAGGTGGATTATTATGTTGTGCTACATTGTGAGGATATGTGTACCTATTTCTTCTTCACCAGTGGATGAAAACTAATAGCACTTCTTTTTATTTATGTTTTATGTTTTGTTAAATTAATGATCACTAAAATGCAGAATAATATCAACCTTTTCATTTTAAAAGAAGTCACAGTACAGATGGAAGCCTTCCCAACCCTTAATCCTGGATGTGGAGTTTTCTGAGTGGCAGCTTTGTCAAGAATTTCAAGGAATGACACATGAAAATCCTGCTGCTTATAATTATTTTGGAATTGTGCTGAATCACCTTTTTTTCACTGGTATCATGTTCTGCATTTTGTGACTTGGCTGTAGCTGTGGTCACAATCCTGGCTCAAACACTGTGACAAGAAAGGGGAGAGAACAATATGTTGAAAATAGGAAAAATTAATTAGTTTTCACAAAACATAAGTAATAAAATACACTACTAATCAGCATATTCAGTTTGAGCTTGTATGGATGTGTAGCAGTGTGTATGAAGAGCAGAAGAAACTGAAAACCATGTTGATGATTGTAAAAAAGACACTCCAGGAATACAAGAGGTTTAATAGCTGAGCACACAGTTGCCCAGGTGTAGTTCATGCAACTGCCTGAGCAACGCCTGCAGGACAAAGCACAGCAAGAGAAAGACGTGGAGGATGGCCATGGGGTCTTCTATTCTACATTATAATTCATCTGATACTCCTTTGTCTGTCACTAGTATCTGTGTTTACATTATTCATAGCTTTTGTCTTTGAGTATTATACATGATGTGTAATGTGTCACAATAATTGCAACATAATGTTTAATGCATTGTAAAGATGTGGAGTAGGATGATTAGTGTTATTCTTTTTTTTTGACTACATTTACATCATGGCTTCTTTCCTTTGAAAAAAGCAGGTGCATTGAGACCTGTTATAACTGCTAGCTCCCTAACTGTAGTGACTTTACCCATGCAGATTGATTATATAGCAGTGGCATTTACAAGGACATTGTGTCATTGTTAGTGAAAAAGTTACTGAACGCACTTGTTGTGGTTTCAGATCTCATCCCTTTCATCTGTCTGTGCAACCACCTTATCTGAGACACAGTTCTCTTCAGGCGTATTGTCTCTTTTGTTCTCAGTGACCATTACTTAGTGCTTCTAAAATAAAGTGTTGCCCCTAATCAACCTGACAAGCAGAGGGATGATGTATCATTTCTTGACAGATCAGTGTGGCAGCTGGAACCAGTAAGTTATCCAAACTTACTTTTTTTGCAGATTACCTTACGCAATCATAGACTGTGCAGTATATAAAATATGGCCATAGCCTCTGAACAGTGAAGCCAATGCAGAAGTGCCTTAAACCAACATTTTTTTCTGATGGCCACCAGGGGGCAACACCTTTGGCTGCAAAAAGAAGTCCAATTTTACAGAAGTCTAGGAGAAAATGATTATTTCTCACTTGATTTAGTGACCTCAGTAAAGACTTTCCTGACCAGTTTATGCTCTCAGATGCTAGGTTAAAGTCTTACTGAATACAACATGGTGTTTATTTTATAAATTAAGATCCCATTAGAGTCAGAAAGGGCAATAAAGCAGGGGATGATTTAGAATGGGGATACTAGTGATTGTCAAGTTACTACTATAGGAGTGCAGTATCTGTTTCTCCATCAGATCCACCCTTCACTCAACATATCCCATTTCAAAAGATTAAGATGGCAGTGACAAACAGACATAACAGGACCTCATGGTGTCAATCATTTATATACAGTCCATATTTGAGGCATACACTTAGAAAACAATGTAAGATAAAAGGTGGAATTACCTCCTGAGCTAGGCAAAAAAAAGAATCAAACTAGCAGGGGTCCATCCACATTCAGTAATAAGATTGCAGATGATTTTGGAGCAGATTCAGCTGCGTTTACTAGTTTAGTTAGTGTGAAAACAAGCCTCATTCACCAGCTCAGAGAAACTGTCCAATAAGGTGTCAGCTCTTCAAATAGCGCCTTGCTGTTATATATAGTCAAAAAAAGAAACCCAAGTTTTATATTGTGGAATACATTTTTAATCTTTGTATTAAATCCATTTCTCAGTATATCATTTCAATCTCTTTGGAAATCTCTTTAGAAAACCCAAACATATTCTATTCTCATTTAATTTAACTCAAGCACCTCAAGTTATTATTAAATGTCAGAAGAAAATGGAGTATATGTAGGAAACAGACTGACGAGCACTCTTTTAGTTTCCGAGCGTGTGAAGTGGTGGGCTAGACAGACCTGTCAATCATCTGGTGTACAGCTTACTTTAAATGACAGATGCCTAATAAGCCTTAGCAGAGCACAATGGGAGCCTGGCTTAATGAGGAAAAAAAAAAAAAAACCTGACTGAGCCCAGTTTGACTCCGAACTGTATCACTCTGCGCTCACATAAAATCTAAGTTTTCATATAGTTTTCGATTGTTAGAAATTGCCATGAAACAAAAAGGTTAAAATGTTTGTCATGTTCCTATTTATTGATCCTTGTAAAGTGATTCAGGAGACAAGCAGCTTTTTGTGCTGCTTGATAAATAAATCATGACCTACAGTCTTTTAGAAAGGGTTGCCTTCCAGTCTCAGTTTGTTCCATCTGCACAGAGAAGCAGCAGCCAGGGGATAAAGCCCTGCAGACTCATTGCTTGCAGCTCTGAGGTAAAGGGCAAGTGAAGGTAGCTAAACTACTACTTCAATACCACCCCCATTGTGGTGACATAAGGACCCTGTGCTGCCCTCACCATTATGTTACATAATCACAGAGCACATAACACAGCAATCCTGTCAAAACAGCCACATGTCACATGAATAATTTTATAGACATTTTTACAGCAATGTATACTGGTGGTTGTGTTGTAATTGGTGCATTTTGGTTGAATTAGAGCAATGTGAGCAATGCCATTTGGGTTTTTAATGAATGAATGCATGTCAGCTTCTGGGAGGTTGTCTAATCCTGTGTAATCCCTGCCTGATGAAACCAGATAGAGTGGAAATATTGGCAAAAAAGGGGGGATTAGTGACCATGGAGTCTGGCAAAACATGTGATTCCAGCACGAGCACATACTTTACTCACACATATGCAGCTCTCCCCTGGCACACAGCGACAGCACGCCAAAGCACTCTCATTCATTCATGAGTCTTTCATGTGTTGCACAAAAAAAGAGGAGGAGAATATGCATAAATACCACATCTCTTGTCATCTGCAAAATTTTTTCCCAAAAAATCCTTCATCAAGGTACACCCACAAGGAATGTACAGCAAAAAAGGGAGAATTCAACTAGCAAACTGATTCTGTGTATCCTTCCTACCGCACACATGGCCTCATCACGAGGACAGACTGTGACGGACAAAGCGACCTGAATCACTCAAGCTTTGGGCCAACGAAAATTAAAACCCCTAGCTGGGTGAAATAAATAAATTAAATCAAATCTCTGCAGCAGACAGAAGTTTAGGGCTGGAGTTGTGCAAACACACAGCAAGAGTGTGTCTTCAAAATAAGAATCATAGCTTGGCAACTTAGTTCTATGCTGCCTTTTAGATATCTAACTCAGAAACAGCAGCACTGAGGTCAACCTGAGGTGATTTTTAAAAGAAAGATATCCCAGTTTGAGAAATATACTTTTGTTTTTGACAACATAGAAAAGAAGATACTCTGTTGCTACTCTGTTACAATTACTAAATAACAGTTAGAGTGTTAGAATGTATGTCTTGAGGCGACTGTTGTTGTGATTTGGTGCTATATAAATAAAATTGAATTGAATTATTTATAGGGCATTATATTTATATGGCCCACTTCTTACTGTGCAGCTGATCAAGTGCTTTAAGCTAAAAAAGATTAATACACAAACAAAACAAAGCACAAAACTGATGAATAATAACAAAAGATTTATTAATTCAGTTCAAAAACAATTCAGAACCAATGAACAAAACTGATGTACTCACACAAAAATAAGTTAAGAACATGTTTCTTGTTTGATTACTCCTGGCAGACTGGATCACCAATATTTTGGGGCCCTGATGTTAAGTCACTGAAAGATCAGGTAAACCAACACTGTATAATTATCTTAAAATCTATTCTACAAACTACAAGCAGACAATTTAATTAAGCCACAATAGGCAAATTTTTGTTTTGATTGATGTAAGCAGAGAGGCCAGCTAAGCTTTTTAGACTATCACAATATTTTGAATGAGTGCCTCAATAAATTGAGAACTCTATCTGAGCACTGGGTCGATTTAACTTCTTCCTCTCACAGTACAGGAAATAATGGGTAATAGAAAGCTAACTGAGCAAATTAAGGGAACAGCTCTGTTAAAAAGTTCTCCTACCAGATTGGACCTTATTCTGTACAAACACTAAGAAGTAACCAAAGGACTGTTGTGCTTGTGCAATATGCGTAATGAAGTCTTGTTCACAGCTGCTTTCTTATGCATTTATTTTTTTGCTTTTATTATCATATTATTATCAAAGTTCTCCTCATACTAGGCCTACTGCTCTTATTTAAAAGGGAATTATCCTTTTTCTTATTCCTTGTCAAATATATTGTCAAGAGTGGGCAGGAATGACCAAAATGCAGGACTTACAGACACACAAGAATAAACTAAAAACCAACCTTTTATTAGGAACCAAAAACAATAAAACAACAGGGAGCATGAAAGTCCAAGTAACAGGGAAGATAGGTCAGGTGGTCAACCTGGCCATGGGGCAAAACAATGGAGCGGATCTTGGGGTCAGCTCGGATGCAGGGAAGAGCAGAGGCTTAGTTCAGGGGGTCAACTTGAAGGTGGAGCAGAACAGAGGGATTATTCCGGAGGGCACAACAGTGGAGGCAGAGGTTGTCAGGTGGTTGAGGAGGGAGGACGATGATGATGGAACAGAGTCCAATGCTAGTGAGGGAGGATTGATGGTCCTTGACTAAGTCCTTGAGCAACTTGGGCAAAAAGTCTAGGAGCACAGATTTTTCTATGACTACCCTCTGAATCCCTCTTAACACAGCAGCAGTTTAACTGAGGCAAATGTCATTAAACAGTTGTTCAAATAAAATGTTCATAAAGCCTTAGCTGCTCCTTCATGTTAGAGACTGCTGGGTCCATAACTGGTCTGAGCATTCAAAACTCAAATCCCTGGGTCTCATACTCAGGACAATGACATATATATTGTTTCAGTGGTGGGTACTAAAACTTTCAAATAATGAGGACAATTCAATTCAATTCAATTCAATTCAATTTCAATTTCAATTTCATTTAATTTCATTTATATAGCTACAGACTGCTCTAAACACCTGATTTTTCTCTTGTCTCTGTATGATGTCAATGAGAGCAGGTGTCTCTGGCTCACCACTCTGGCTACAAGCACAGAAATCCCACCAACCTGCTGCTCAAATCTTTTGTTTGTGAGCAACAACCAATCAGAAGAAAAGTTGGCTTAGGGCAGTCTTAAAGGTAGAGGAGCTAAAATAGTTTGTTTCAGACAGATTTATTGAAGCATACTGATTTAAAGAATAAAAATGTGAAGTTGGAAAGGACTATAATTGGTCCTCTTTAATCCTTCTCTCAGGGTCTATGGTAGCTAGGCTTACAGCTTCCTGTCTCAATTTGCTAAATTTATCTTCTTTGGTGAACTCTAACACACACCTATAGAAAATATAGGCTACAAGTTCACTAGTCCATTTGGTAGATTTTTTGCCCACTTCTTGGAATTTTTGTTGAACTGCATTATGTTGCCTGCAATCCTTTCAACAAAGTGTCTTTCAGTATAATATATTTCTGTATTATTGTAGGGTCTTTACCTTACAATATAAAGCGCCTTGAGGCAAATGTTGTTGTAATTTGGCGCTATATAAATAAAATTGAATTGTATAAAGAATATAGAAGCAACTGTCACTGCAATTTGTGCACGTCTTCTCCAGTAATGAGTGTTATGTATTTTCAATAATGAATATTGTTTGGAAAACCCTGTACATATGTCTATGTCAAAATCCAGCCAAATACATTTGTTAATCCCACAGCTATTCTTAGACATTATGGAATGAAATATTTTCCATTTTTCAAGAAAATAACAGAGAAAGGTTATATTTTACATGGAGCCTGCTATTTGACACAGCTGCAGCTTTCTGGATGAACTCAAGTTAACAGCAAAAATGTTCTCTACTGAATACCAGAATACGTTCAACATTTAACCTTCCTGAAAAAATGTAGACCGAAGACAACCATTTTCTATCTCTAAAAGTGCTTTGTTGTAAGTAAAGGAAACAAAATTGTTCAAATTAATTGCTTGGACTTCTGAATAATACAAACAGCGGATTAGCTGTTGCCAATTTCCCTCCAAGTGAGAAAATAATTAACAAACCAATGGCTAAAATTGGACCCTTAATCTCCTCACATACAACAAACTACATGGAGTGAGTTATTATTCCTCAGTGATTTTTGTTATGTTCCTTAATCCCAACTCTGTGTTCAAAGTCAGGTAGGTAAGTCAGGCAGGCAGGTGTCATTCAGCACCTGCTGCGGGTATTGGAAAAAGAATATTTAGTGAATGTTATGAATGTGACTTGATGACTGGTCCTGTATCTGTTCCACACAACATTCATTATTGGCTATGATTCCTAACATTATTGGGTCTTTTGTAAGCTCATAATACCTTCTTATTTCATACAGACCACATTAATTTGAGATAAAAACATGTCACATAATTAAAATTGCAGAGTATTCTCAGAGAACAAAAGACGTTTCCACTCGGTCTTAAATCTGCTACAATTTCCTCTGATTTGGACTGTGCAGACTGCAGAATGCAGACTGTAGTTTTTCATGATAAAAACAGTCGAATACAGCTATATATTTTGACAAAAGCATTTCAGATGGGGCAAATTTTATGTGGAAGAATTGTGGATGGTGGCAACCCACCTTAACTAAATGCTCTCCAACATACATAAAGTGAAATGTCAATTTACTGGTACCATACCTTTGTAGGGTAATGTCCATAGTATTAAAAAAAATAAGCTTAAGCCCCAAAGCTCATTATCCATGACCTCTTTGAATCAGCAGTTTTGCTCTGTAGAATAAAATGAAAGTACAAACAGGATGAGGGGAAATGACTCATCCCAAATTATGTGACAGAAGTCAATAGCGATTAACCTGTCACTATAATGTGTAAGTGCATTAATCCCATTTCATTTCATACCAAATTATGCTTCCTGACTAGTAATTTTATGCAATTAGTGTTTGACCCACAACCACTCACATACATAGATGGATTAACTGAAGTTTATTGCATACAGGAGCTTCATGAGCCAGACGTCATTTATCAAGTCATTTATAAATATGTTCTTGGGAAAATCAAAGCACAACAAACTGATACAAATGATTACAAAGGGATGTAAGTCAACCACAAGACAAAAATGCTCATAAAAAGATCCACATGAATATGAAGAAATGCAAATTGACCCCAAAGAGACACTGTTAAAAAAGTAAGTCCATAAAAGAAAAACAAAATCATAGAGAGACACAAAAGGTCACAAAGCAACAGAAAATAATCACAAAGACACAAAAATTTCCTACAAACAAAAGTGATGACTGCAGAGAAAAATGACCCTGCCAAACTACACAGAAGACACAAAAAATGGCCCCAAATTGTAAACTGTATATCACAATGCTTCAATAATATAATGAAAGAAGTGGAATTTGAAGGGAGCATTTACATGTTGGTGCCCAAGTATCTACAGTGCCTTGCGAAAGTATTCATCCCCTTTGGCATTTGTCAGGTTTTTTTGCCTCACAACCTGGAATCAACATGTTTCGCAGTGACATTTCATGTGATGGATCTGCATAAACTAGGCTGCGTTGGTGAAGTGAAATGAGAAAAAAATATATAAAAATGAATTTTTAATAAATTAAAATCTGAAGTTTGGCATGTGCATAAGTATTCAGCCCCCCAACATTAGGACTTTGTAGAGCCACCTTTTGCTGCAATTACAGCTGCAAGTCGTTTTGGATAAGTCTCTATGAGCTTGCCACATCTTGCCACTGGGATTCTTGCCCATTCCTCAAGGCAAAACTGCTCCAGCTCCGTCATGTTGGATGGTTGTCGCTTGTGAACAACAATCTTCAAGTTTGACCACAGATTCTCAATTGGATTGAGGTCTGGACTTTGACTAGGCCATTCCAACACATTCAGATGTTTCCGCTTAAACCACTCGAGTGTTGCCTTAGCAGTC
>VUQS01047193.1:0-17368 GCA_015108495.1 Heterochromis multidens
TATTCCCTGAGTATCTTTGGTTTTCTGGTTCCCTGTCTCATCCCCATGTCTTGTGATTGTGTTCAGGTGTGTTTCCCAGGTGTGTCCTCTCTGCTCGGTTCCCCACCTGTTTCCCATCCTCTCGTCACCCAGTATGTATTTAGGTTCCCAGTCTGCTCTTGCTCCTTGTTGCGTCCTCCCTCACTGTGTGTGCTCCTGTCCCGTCTTGTTAGTCTTGTATTAGTCTTCTAGTCAGATCTGTTTTTGCCATGCTCCAGTTTTCGTTCTTGCTTTCGTTTTTGTTTCTGTGCCTTTTTTCCCAGCATTAATAAAAGCTGTGGTTTCTTAGTTTAAGTCCTGTCTGCGAGTCCTGCATTTGGGTCCAACTCTGCCTGCCACACTTCCGGTCGCCGTGACAGAAACAGTATATAAGCTCATTATTATACCCAGTTATTATTCAAATACCAAATAGTAGCCATCAAACAATAATTATTATAGACTCACCTTTATTTCTAATTTCATTTTCTCCTGATAAATTCAGTATATTTGTTTCCACTGCATTAGCAAACATTGTTAATTAAACACAATACTGTCCTGTTAAAAATCTCGCAACTTTCCACTAGAGTTAAATTCACATCAGTCAGGAGTACAGCAAAGAAGAAGTGACTGGATCACTGGCAAAAATGTCCTTATAAGATGACTCTTTATAAGGACAACAAAACATCAAAAATATTATCTCCTGAAAACTGAATCATTGGAAATATTTCATTCATTTCCCTGAATTTATGTTCATTCAAAAACTTCATTTCTGAGAAATCTTGTTTTTTTTCATCACTTCAATGTGTCAGATACTGCATACATACCAGTGAATCTTGTGCACCTTAGCCATAGAAAAGAAGGGTATGAAATTCAGAATACCTTGCTCCCCAGCTGCTAAATTCTATCAAAAGTGAGCTGATTTAAACCCTATTACCATTGTAATAGTTGTTACTATGTAATTTATATATAACCCCCACATGTTTCTTGTGGCGCCTGTGTTTTCCAAACCGACAGTTGCTTCAGCCTTTGTTAATTATGCCTACTACGGCAAGGTTGTCTGAGTGAATGAAGATGGATCTTTTTGATCATTTGTTCCCCTATAGTAGAGCAGTGATAATGACTGTGTCGATTTGGTAAATGGCTGAAGATGACTGGAAACAGTTTTGGAGGTACTGTGTGAATTCAGAAGGCCGATTTAGAGGAGAACCACCTTCCACTATAATAACCCCCAAAATCTACAGAAGATGCAACATCTGTGTAGAGCTGAGTGTCATCAGGGCGGGATAGCTGATCATAACAAAAGAAAGTGATGCCATTCCAGTTGGCAAGGAGATGCTGCCAGAGCCACAGTTCAGCTTTGGAAGAGCTATCCAGAATGATTGAGATTATGTGCAGAGCAAAATTTAAGTGTCCTAAAAGGGAAAGCAGCTGTTTTTTGGTGCAAGAGGGAGCAAGGAGAAAGTTTTGGAGGAGGAGATTAATGTGATTGAGTTTCTCCATAGGCATAGAAGCCTGAAACCGGATAGTGTCAAGGGTCATGCCAAGAATCTCCAGGGATGTCGACGGGCCTTCTGTTTTCTCTTCTGACAAGGGAACGCTGACTTCAGTGAAAACTGATTTCAGGGTGGTTAACCTGTGAGCTGGAGGTAATGTGGGAGGAGATATAACCAGGAAATCATCAAGGAGATGGACCATATATGGCAATTTGTGGTTGTTGGTGAGGATCCAGCACAAAACTTTGGAAAGAAAGGTGAACAGTTTGGGGCTGCTATTGCAGCCAAATGTAAGCCTAACTGTGAAATAGAAGATGCCCTTCCACGTGACTCTAAAAAGGCACCAGAATTTGGGGTGGATTGGCAGAACTTTGAAGGCGCTTGTGATGTTGGCTTTGGAAAGCCTGGCACCTCTGCTGAAGGAGATGGCGTGATCTGTATTTGAGGGAAAAGTCATTACTAGGAATTAAGCTATTGTTGCTTGGGATGTGGCTACCATGAGGGGCTGATATCTATGATGATGCATTTTTTTTCTGGAATATTTCCTGGTTGCCTAATGGACTGATGCAAAAAAGCGGGAAAGGCAGTTAAGTAAAGGGGCCAGTCATGAACCCCTCTTTAATTTATTTGGCAAGCAAGATTTCCACAGCATCTTGGTCCTTGTGGGCTGACTGGAGGTTTTTGCATGTAAAAGATACTGATGGCAGAGCAACAATCCCTGGGTGAAAACCTTCTGAAAAACCTTTTTTAAAAAGTTGACGAAATCTGGGTTAGGGTAATTTCTAAGTGTTGAGACAGATGTAGCTAGTGATTGCTTAGTGGGAATGTGTGAGTAGTCTGGGTAGGAATGGCCAATGAATGTAGGTAGCAACTTTGACATTGAGAATCCGGAGTCGTTTAAATTATTACAAATTGTGCAGCCTCCTAGGTGCATGATGGATCTACCCTTCCTATCTATACCTTTGGGTAGTGGCATGCTAACAAGAGATGGTGTGATGGTTTGTGAGTTTTGGGTTTTGGGGGGCAGCTGGAGCTAAGTCGGTAAGAGCAGATGTGTGACTTTTGGGTACTGAGGTATTTTGGGCTAGGATGATGCAAACTATAGCTGGATGAGACGGTGCTTCACATATCCTTCAGGAGAGTGCTGAACAGGCAGCAAAGACACAGCAGTAGAGTTCCTGGTCAAGACTTCCCCAGAAGGTGTCCTGGTTGAATTGCTGCAGGCAAGTGGCAGCTTCAGAGGCAAATTGGACGTGGTATTGGTAGAAGCCAATTCTGCTGAATCAGAAAACCAGATCAAGTATAATAGTCATGTGTCTGTCTAGTTCCTGTCTTTAGAGGGGGAAAACAAAGCAGAGAACATCTCTATAAAGTGAGAATGAATAAGTGAATTCTAGAGGAGTGAGCTCTTTAGCACTAGATGGGGCTGAGGCACGCATCATGATAACGCCTACATGGCTGTCAATCCCTGTGGGTTGGTTGAGTGGTGGAACAATGAGCTTTGCCAAGTCTGTATATTTACCAGTGATGATTTGTTAACAGAGGTGTGCTGAGACTGGGGAGGGTTTCGGAGTTGGAGGACTGGGAGGAGGAGTTGCTGTAGTCAGGGAGAATTGAACAGCGTTTGGTTGAAGACAAGAGACCTGTGCTGATAAACTCAGCCATATGTAGCTAGAAGCTGCCCTCTCGAGTGTGGGAAAAGAGTTTGAATTAGTGGAAGAAAAACTTGCCTCCCAGTGGCAGGAGCATTTGCTAAAGAATTTTAAAATGGAGGAAAGGAGGACAGATAAACTGGCTGAGATAAACAGTGCCGGGAATGTCTGCTTAAGAATTTCAAAATGGGGGGAGAGAGGGGGGAGAGCCTAGCTTCCCAATGTCAGGTATGGAAGCAGAGGAAAGCTGTAATAGAGGAATAGCTAAGAGTGGAACTGGCATCTCGGTGTCAGCAACACGGGTTGAATTAGCGGTAAGAGGCAGCTGCGTGGAATGGTGGATAGGATTTTGCAAAGCTGGAAACCTGGTAGGAGGGGGAGGGCCTCCTTTTCTGTTAACTAAGCTTGTCCCTGCTGCCCATTGCTGACAGAGCTGCAAAGCATACACTGCTTTCACCTCTACCCGGAAGATGATTGATTTTGTTTGTTGTTTGGAATTGAGAGCTTTGAGAAGCTAAGAATATCTGGAATAGTTTTGCCTTGTTATCGGAGAAAACTAATGCCTCTCTCTTTTAGGACCCACTGAAGCCAGGCTATGGGACAGTTGGAAATTCTTGATGGCTAATTATTTTCGGGAGCCCAGACTGGAGCAACTTCCAGACTGAACCCAGCACTGAGATGAACCTGAGTTTCTGGAATTTTTATTCAGTGAATCAGATATTTTGTTTAATTTTGCATAAGTTGAACTGTTAATGGAAGTACTTGAAAAGTTTTCTAACTACGAGTCATGTAACTTTTCCTGTAGGAAGACTGAAATGTGTTGTGGAAATGTACCTTGTATGAAATCTTACTATACTTACTATAGCTTAATACTTAAGCTATTGAACCCATTAGTTTAGAGTCCGTTATTTGTGTGTGTAGTAAAGGAATGTGTGTTGCATTTATGGATAAATGCAGTCCATATATGCAAATTCATTCTTATCTTACCTATGTTTACAGCTAACACACATGACCATTCCAACAACTGACGCTCCTCCACTCTGTATGTATAAACTTGAGGACCAGAGGTTCAGTGCAGTCGTTTAGCTCTACAGAGAGGAAAACATACAGAGGTTTAGGATGAATCTGACAGTGCAACAGAAATTTAATGAGAAATGAGATTTGTTGAAGGTGCATTCTTGGTCATGTCTCCTGCATGATCAGCATGTCAAGTCTTTAATTGAAATTATGCAATCTCTAATAAAACTAAAGCTGTTTTCACACATGAATGCCAGGCAATGCTGGGAAGATCAGGATTTAGACATTGTCCAAAATTCTCACAGGTAACAGGACAATACCACTGGAAATATTCTGTCTGGGTAGAGCATATATGAGGCAGGACACGTCAAGCACAGTCACTCGCTGTGAATTCTCCTGCTCTGTTCTCACATGGACGCAACCAGACAACACACTGACTTTGCAGCAGGAAACTGGCAGGCTAAAAACTGCTAAATGTCTTAAAATGAAAGCGTTTAATGACCTGATCTAACTGTGTTTGACGCATACAGCTCTGTTGGATATTGTTTAGAAACGTTCAGGGCTGCAGTGCATGTGTGATTGCAGCTTATAATTGGGTCCCTTTAGACATCCATATGTGGGGCAAATGTTTGCCATCCAGCATAAAAAGCATAAACAACTGTTTCATCATCATTATTTGTATAGTTCTGGTGCGATTCATTAACAGAAGTAATTTATGTTTGAGCACTAGTGCATGAGGAAGATTGCAAAAACAAATGCTGATAGAAGGCTTTTAACATGTATACTTGTGTGCTTTCATGTTCAAGGTTAGCTAAGCTTATCCATTAGGACCTCTGTTTCCCACAGTCCAGGCCGTACAGCCTTCAATCTACACAGATATGCTGACAATACAGCCAACCACTCTGTATTTTTTGTTTTTCCCTTCTCTTCAGGCCTCTCTTCATGAGGCAGATCCTCTGCTGGTTAATCACAAGTCTTTAGACATCATTAATCCTTGATTAAAGAAGATCAACCCCAGTCTGAGATCAAAGGTTGTGCTAGCTAATTAACACATCAGAACAGGTCTAATATGGTCATGTTTGAACAGCATGTCATTGATATAGACAAGCTAATTTTCTATACACACCAAGCTGAAAAGCAATGACTCCACCTCCCCGCCATTTTGCAGCCTTATTTGAAGCCTAATTAATGTCATGGTTGAGAATAGCTACAGATGTGACATGATATAAAATAAAGAAGAGAAAAGTGAAAATTTCAGTCTTTTTTGAAAATGTGGACATTTTTAATATGCATAAAAAATGAAATAGATTCATTGTGTTTTGGCAGGTATGATAATTAGGATATGTCTATTAGCAACCAGTTTATGAAACAAAATATACAGTGCTTAACAAATGCCACAGCTGGCCTAAATTAACAGTATTGGTAATTACCAATTCTGTGATGTGATTTTTACATTGTTAAGTGTATCTGAGTTAAATCCACAAAAAGCCCATTGTATGTTTAGGCACTTTGTTACTGGTAGCCTGTCACAAAAACACAAAATTGGTTCCCATTTCTTTAGTTTAATCTAGGAAAAATGCCAAAGATAACACAGTTTGACAGACATAAAACAGTATCTTTGCACCACCAAGGTGATTCCCAAAGAGCTGTTAGCCATAAACTTTGCATATCTGTGTGCAGTGTCCCCCAAAAAATTTTGAGAAAATTGGACAAGTGGAGGACAAAAGAAGTGGCAGGCCTAAAACTTATCTAAAGCAGATGAACAGTATCTGAAAGTCATGTTCTTAAGAAACAGGAAAAAAAAACAGCAAAGACCTGACACAGGACCTTAAAGATGCATCTGGCCCTTCAGTTGATCCATTTAGTGTTTGCCTAAACACAGTAGAAGGGTGGCTGTCAGGAATGCATTCTTGAGGAAGGGAAACAGGAAGGTTTGCCAAATTACACAAGAACTGGGCTAAAAACCAGTGGTAACAGGTCTTATGGAGTGATGAATTTAAATGTGGAAATTTTTGGTCCAAATTGTTGTCAGTATGTATGGCAGTCAGGAGAGAGGTACAATAATAGTCAACATCAAAAGAAGAGCTTTGGAATGTCCTTCAAGAAGCCTGAAGAACTATTCCTGAAGGCTACTTCAAGAAATTACAAGAAAGCTGCCTAAGAGAGTTCAGGATGTGTTGAAGAATAAATGTGGTCATACCAAATATTGACTTTCAATTGTACAAGCTCTGTTTTTGACTTATATACTGTATTTCCATTTATGTTTGCACATGTTACAATAAATCGCTCTACCTATTTCCCATTTTCCCAGCAAAATATAAAGAAATGAGGGGTGGTTTAATACTTTGGCACAGTACTGTACTGAGGTGACAGATTGAGCACAGCAAATGTGTCCATGCTTTACATATAAGGAGAGAGTGATCTCCAAAGTATAAATAAAACCTCCTTATAACAAATATAAGGAGGAGACATGGCACTCATAGGTTCCTTAATAGAAATCTATGGGACATGGCGATAAAGATAGATTGTGCCACCCCTGACCCCCAAGAGCCAAACACATTAGCCAATATTGCTGCACAGATGTGAACAGTAGAGTTTTATGGCTGTTTCAGTCTATTCAATTAGTCTGAAAGACAGAAAACATTCAAAACTGAGCACACTTTAAATGTACAAAGTTAAACTTTGGCCAAACAAATATTTTTTGGATTTTACATGCCATATGAAACCATTAATTTGTAACGTAAATTAGCATACCAGTCTAGCTTAGGGCTCTTGTGGGATGAGCAGCTGTGCAGTTCGTCTCAGACTGAGCCTTTAATAAAGCCATAATGTTGTGAAACTATGCATGTATATTAGAAGCACAACTTGAAGCAGAACGCTTTTTAAACCTTATTTTAGGGCAAATGTTCCCACCTTTTAAAGCACTTTTTATTGGATTTGACTCTACATGCCTCTCTCCCCATTCGTTTTGGGGCTCCAAAATGCTGCTACTACAGTTAGCATAAAGTTAATTAACTTAGGGTTTTAAGGCAATAGCAGACATTAAATACCAGTTTTCAGGCAGTTCCCTTGAAACTGTGCTACAACAATAAAATTGATTTTCTGTTTTTTATTTATTTATTTTTTAAAATGTGCTTCAGTATAACAAAGCAGCTGCCACTAGATCTAGCACCACATTCACTTAAACAGTTTGTAATGACATACTCTGAAGGTTTTTCTTAGTCTGGATACGTCTACTGGCAGCAGAGCAACATATTTTATGGAGATGATCAAATTATAATACTAGAAAAACACATAAAGGTTAAACATATAATACAGACACAGCAGTTGCAGCCAAAGCAGCAATGTGTTATAGGAAAAGTGCTAAGAATCTATTTTTCTAATTGATGCTCATCAGAGACAGATAAAAACAACTAATTAAGAACTACAGACCCTCTTACTCTCCGTGCATGGTCTTTGTCCATGAATCCAGTGATGCTGAGAATTGCTTGGTCAGTAGGGGATGGTTTCCAACATACTGATCATTTATCTTGAGCATGTTATGCCTGCAGCATAAGTTACCATGGTGATGTAACGTGGTCAGATTTGAGCCACCTTAATGCCACCGAAAACCCCAGGTTAAAGTGCATAGTTCTGCTTTGTAGTACAGGCCTTTATCATAAAAAAGTGTTGTTTTAATGCAGACATGCTTTTATGATTCAGGTTTAGATTTGATGAAAATAAGCTTTCAATGACATCTGGTACAGGGTGGTAGAGTGGTGCAGTTGTTAGCACTGTCGCCTTACAAAAAGAAGGTCCCAAGTTTGAAACCACCAGCCACCTTCTGGGTGGAGTCATGTTCTTGCATGTTCTCTCTGTGCCTGTGTGGGTTCTGTATGGGTACTCCGGTGTTCTCCCAGAGTCCAAAGACCTGACAATTGGTGAATTCTAAATTGGCCATAACTGTGAATGTGAGCATGAATTGCTGCCTATCTCTGTGTTAGCCTAGTAGACTGGCAACCTGCATCTCGCCCTATGGGATAGGCTCCAGCCCCTCTGCGACCCTGAATTGGACAAGCGGTTAGGAAAATGGATAGACAAACAATATCTGGCTCAATACATGTATTCCAGTGTCCCTCCGATATAAACTAAAAATATAAATTTATGAAAGCTACATTTTAACTGATCACTAAAGCTTACAAAATTTAAAATTTGATAATTATATCTCAGTCCTATTTAGATACGAATCTGGTTTCCAGCTGGCTGAATCCGTTTGCTGATGTAAAACCCACAACATTAAAGTATTTATAAGTATTTGCAATTAAAATAAAACAGCTCAGAGTGTGTGTTGGCTTAATGGATAAGGCACATACCCCATGCTGTGCCTGCAGCTTTCACTGTTTGTCCCAGCAGGTTGCATGTCATACCCTTTTCCCTGTTTCCTGTTTCCCTTCACCAACAACTGTCAACACAGAGCCAATAATGCCACAAAATAATCTTAGACAAAGTGAATAAACAAACACATATTATTTCTTTATACAACTATCATGCAATTTACCCAATACTAGAACTGATAAAAAAAAACAAAAACAAACCATGATTAGCTGTTACAGCTGTATTTTACATGAAAAATAAATAAAAATAAACAAATATGTTATTTCTTATTTAATGGTTTTGCATGATGAAAATGTGCACTGATAATTGAATATATGGTTCATGACAGTATCATTACCAGCACTACTGCAAGCAAGGATAAGAAGAATAGAAAATAACATGGGTTGTGCTAGCAGTGCCTGTTTCAAATTGATTTTTTCATCAAATCCCATCAGCTGAGAAAGCTCTCTCTTGATTGGTTTTCAGAATCCACTTGGCACAACACCCATGTCCATACACATCACTAAGCACAGGGGCCCGCCACTTAATGACCTTTGCAGGGGGTAGATGAGTCAGCATACAAACATTACATGGAACTCCAACATAAAACTGTATTTTGCTTCTCCAGTTTGAGATTCTTTTTTTTAAACAATTTGAAGATAATTTAAAAAAAATTTTTTTTCATGAATAAATTCATTTTTGATCCATCTACATAATACAGCATTATTTTCTTCAGCTCAGCTGTAAACAAGCCAATAGTGCTATGTGTGAGCATTGACGCATGCAGCCAGTTTAAGATGTGCCTGTTAGAACACCAATCAGCAACAACAGGCTGATATTTTGCTTATATAACACACAACTGGCCACTACTGCACATTTACTGGGCATCAATATTTTAATATGACTACAATCTTCTTGTGTTCAATGATGTAATTTCTTGTTTAAAGGTGATATCTTTTTAATGTGTCACTTTTATGGCATTAACCATAAGAAATGACAGAATAGCTATAAATCAATTCAGGTACGTAATGGGAATTGGCAGTAAGGCTGTACTGGAAAGAGACCCACATTTACAAAACAAACCTAATGATTCTAATGCAGTGCTCATTATTGATAGACCTTGACTGGTTTAAAGAGCAATGAGTGGAAGGAGGACAGGCAGGCCTCACTCCGCATTTAAAAGGATTGAAAGCTTCTTACCATGTGTTTAAAATGTATGGAACAGCTCGTAAAAACTATAAATAGGTCTCTCTTGGTATCAAGCCTCTCTGCAACATAAATCCTATTTCAGCTGGGAAATCCATACAAATGCTGTTTGTGCTAATGAGAGTCAAATGGCAGGGGCTTCTAGGGGCTATGAGACATACACAAACTGAAGGCATCCTGATGAAAGATTCACAATTTAAAGGGTAACAAGCCTGGCGAGCACTGTGTAGCACACAACACTGATAAGCTCATGATATGGAATTTGAATAAACAGCATCAGTGACCATACCTTTGCATTTTTGTGCAAAGGGTGTTTTTTCTGCATGGGTGTTCAGCCTTTAGCCCAATTAACTTTGTCTGTGGCATAGCAAACTGTATCCAGGGCAAATCCTCATTACAAAGCAGTTCCTATGCATACCCTACTGTCCTCCAGGCAGGTGGCACACAGACGGTGATAACAATGTTAAGCTCTGTATGTGCTGTGTATTTAATAGTACTATCAACAATAGAACTATTGCTTGCAGAATAAATTCACTTTTTTCCTACCCACATAACTGCATAATAACCTAAATCCAGATCTGTGCAGGTGTCTATCATATATAGACACCTGCACAACTGCAGGTAGTCTAATGCATTACGGTTTCTGGTTTTTGATGTTCCTATGTTTGCACTCATCCCTTTCAACTGGTTTGAGGTGTAAAACTTGAGCCGGGTGCCTTGATGTAAAGCTGGTTTGGAATTCTAATAATGAGGGTGCTTTGGGATTTTAAGGATGAGTCTCTCTGAAATAGTTTTTCACTTCAGTACCTTTCATTTCAGCCTCCTGTTATGGTGCTGCTAAAACTTCTTATTTTCTTTTCTTGGAGAAAGGAAGAAATTAATTTGCCTTGCTAGGCAATTGTTTAGGAACAATAATATCAATTAGCATTTGCACTGACTAAAATATAATCCTAGAAACTACCAATAAAAAGCATCAAGTGGATACTTACAGAAATAAATGATGGTCCACAGAGTTGGATCCTGTGTGCTGTGCTAATGATGAAGGTGCTGAGGCTTGTATGCATCAGCTGGGATGAACAGAGGGATCCCTCGAGTTCTCTTTCTCGGGAAGGAGCTTGTTTTTGGCGCACATGCGAGCAGCATTGGGGTGACAACTAGCGGATTTCGTTCACAGCATCCGGTGGGTGCTATCCAATCCTTGGGTAGGGTCGCGTCCTCAGTGCCAGCCCCTGTAGAGACAGAGGAGGTCATCCCTCTGGAAGAATGCTGCTTCTCATTGCAAAAACAAAGGCTGGGATTGTCAAAGCTGATGGCAAGGGGACGAGGCGGAGGGGCAGCCATGGCCGGAGGATTCAGGACAATAGAATAAATCACATAAAAAATGTCACAGCCACACAAATGGAAATTTTGCTTGGGGATGAAGCTGGATTTAAAAAAACTGAGAGCCATGAATAACATGGGGGTTGTTTATCTAAGGCATAAACAGCTAGTCACATGGCCCACTAGTCAGACAGTAAGGGCATTTCTTTTCATTTCCTGACAGGCATATGAAAGGAGTACACTTTGAATGGACTCTTTTTGCTTGAAAAGTCTTAAAGAGGGATAGGGTAAAAATATGCCTGCAATCTAAGGAACTCCACAGATGGAGAGGAACACAGCTCATATCAGAAACTGATATGAGCTGTAGGGTTGGCATGTGGCTGATGGTGCTTACAGCAGGTGGTTTAGACAAGTGACTCTAACTTCAAGCCTGTGGAAGTCTTTTGATATCACACGTAATATACTGCAGTCACACACGTTTGTCTACACACACTCCATGGGTGGGAAATTGACTAGTCATTGCAGTAAAATTTACTTTCATTGGTAAAATCCCAAATGTAATGCTACATTTAAGTAATATCAGTAAAACTATAAATGCAAGTGGCCAAGAGGGAAAAACCTTCCATTTCTGCCTTAAAATTCTAATATACCAGGAGCTGTCATGTACTTTGTAAAATGTGTCAACAGACTGCATCCATTACAGACAACTACATTTAAATAAAATCTCATAATAGAGCTAACAGCTAATTAACATCAACAGAGATCAGCAACAACATTTTAAACCACTGACAGGTAACGTGAAGTAGTGGTCCAATCGGTGAACCTGTGACAGTGTCTTAGCCTGTGTTGTTTGGAAGAGCTGCTATAGCACAAGTGCTGAAAACCTTAATAATTCTGCTTAAGGTGTCAGAACACAGTGCATCACAACTCAACCGGATAAAATTAGTGCCAGAACTGGAACGTGAAGCAATGGAAGATGGTGTCCTGTGTCCTGGTCTGATGAATGATGTTTTCTTTTACATCATGTGTGTCATTTACCTGTAGAAGAAGTGGCAGCAGGATGCACTGAGGGAAGAAAGTAAGTGGGCAAAGGCTGTTTGATGTTCTAGGCTATTGAAGGGCTAAAAGAGGGTTCTGATCCAGCCCTAACTATAAGCTTTATCAAAAAGGAAAGTTTTAAGCCTAATCTTAAAAGTAGAGGGACTGTCTGTCTCCTGAATCCAAACTGGGAGCTGATTCCACAGAAGAGGGGCCTGAAAGCTGAAGGCTCTGCCTCCCATTTTAATACCCTAGGAACCACAAGTAACCCAGCAGTCTGAGAGCAAAGTGCTCTATTTGAGTGATATGGTACTATGAGGTCTTTAAGATGGGGCCTGATTATTCAAGACTTTGTATGTGAGAAGGATTTTAAATTAGATTCTGGATTTAACAGGGAGCCAATGAGGCCAATATGGGAGAAATATGCTCTCTCTCTAGTCCCTCAGTACTCTTGCTGCAGCATTGTGCATCAACTGAAGGCTTTTCAGGGAGCTTTTGAGGTAATGATAATAATGAATTACAATAGTCAAGCCTAGGAGTAATAAATGCATGAACTAGTTTTAAGAACTAATTCTGAGAAAGGATGTTTCTAATTTTGGCGATATTGCACAAATGCAAGAAAGCAGTCCTACATATGTGTTCAATATGCGCATTGAAGGACATATCCTGGTCAAAAATAACTCCAAGATTCCTCACAGGGTTACTGGAAGCCAAGGAAATGCCATCCATGGTAAGTATCTGGTTAGACACCATGTTTCTACAATTTTTAGGGTTAATGCAGTAACCTCAGTTTTATTTGAATTTAGAAGCAGGAGATTAGAGGTCATCCAGGTCTTTATGCCTTTAAGATATTCTTGCAGTTTAACTAATTGGTGTGTGTCATCTGGCTTCACAGATAGATAAAGCTGGATATCATCTGCATAGCAATGAAAATGTAAGCTATGCCTTCTAATAACACAGCTTAAGGGAAGCATGTATAATGTAAATAGAAATGGTCCCAGCACAGAACCCTGTGTAACTCCATAATTAACCTTAGTGTGTGAAGAAGACTCCCCATTTACATGAACAAACTGGAGTCTAATAGATAGATATGATTCAAACCATTGCAGCACAGTACCTTTAATACCTACTGTGTTTTCTAATCTCTGTAGTAAAATATTATGGTCAACAGTATTGAACGCTGTACTGAGGTCTAGAAGGACAAGCACAGAGATGAGTCCACTGCCAGATGCCATAAGAAGATCATTTGTAACCAAATAAACCATTCCTCTGCAGATGATCAGTTAGCAACAGTCGATGGTCAGTTGACAACTACTCTTTCAAAAATTTTGGAGATTGGTTGGAGATTGGCCTTGTTTCTTTGTATTTTCCTATTCATAGTGCCCTTAACTTGTCGGTATACATTACAGTACTGTGCAAAAGTCTGGAGCCATGCCTCATTTCTTTTTGTTTTGCTTCCAAGGAGCCAGACTTTCTTGCAATTTTTTAAAGCGGTCTTGAGCAGTAATTCTCCAAGCTTTCTGAAGGCCTTTTAAAGTTTTTCTTGTACATGACTGTTTTTATAGGAATTTTTTTTGTTTGTTTGGTTTTTTTTGGGTGTTGAGCCACTTAATACTGACCTATATTCAAGCATAAAAAAGGCACCGAACACAAAGGATGAATCAGTGTTATGTCTACTTATAACAGACAATTTAGCCAAGAATCAATTTTAAATTGTATCTTTAGATACTTTGTTACTGTCACAAAAACACGTAATTTGTTCCCATTTCTTTAGTTTAATCTAGGAAAAATGCCAAAGATCGCACAGTTTAACAGGCATAAAATAGTACATTTGCATCACCAAGGTGATTCCCAAAGAGCTATTAGCTGAAAACTTTGCATATCTGTGTGTCCCTAAAAAAATATGACAAGTTGAGGACAAACAAAGAAGTGGCAGGCCTAAAAACTATCTACAGTAGATGAACAGTATCTGAAAGTAATGTCCTTAAAAAATAGGAAAAAATTCAGATCCATCTGGCCCTTCAGTTGATGCATCTACTGTTCGCTGAAGCCTCATCAGAAATAGTCTCAGTGGAATGGTGGCTGTCAAGAAGCCATTGTTAAGTTAGGGAAAGAGTTAGAAAAGGCTGAAACATTCCAACTCACAGAAGAACTGGACTGAAAATCAGTGGCAACAGGTCTTATGTAGTGATGAATCTAAATCAGAATAAACAGAGGAGGTCAGGTGACTGAGCATGTACAGCCATTTGTAAAACATGGTGGGCGTTTGGGGTTGCATTTCAGCCAGTGGTGCTGGGGATCTTGTCAAAATAGAGACTTTTGAACAAAGAAAAGTACCATCAGATTTTGATCTGCTATGCAATACCATCCATCCATCCATCCATCCATTTTCTTCCGCTTATCTGGGGCCGGGTCGCGGGGGCAGCAGCCTAAGCAGAGAAGCCCAGACCTCCCTCACCCCGGCCACCTCCTCCAGCTTATCCGGGGGAACACTGAGGCGTTCCCAGGCCAGCCGAGAGATATAATCTCTCCAGCGGGTCCTGAGTCTGCCCCCAGGCCTCCTCCCGGTGGGACATGCCCGGAACACCTCCCCCAGAAGGCGCCCAGGAGGCATCCTCGTCAGATGCCCGAACCACCTCAACTGGCTCCTTTCGATGTGGAGGAGTAGCAGCTCTACTCTGAGCCCCTCCCGGATGGCTGAGCTCCTCACCCTATCTCTAAGGGAGAGGCCAGCCACCCATCGGAGAAAGCTCATTTCTGCTGCTTGTATCCGCGATCTCGTTCTTTCGGTCACTACCCAGAGCTCATGACCAGAGGTGAGGGTAGGGACGTAGATCGACCGGTAAATCGAGAGCTTCGCTTTTATGCTCAGCTCCCTCTTCACCACGATGGACCGGTACAGCGTCCGCATCACTGCAGCCGCAGCCTCGATCCGTCTGTCAATCTCCCACTCCCCTCTCCCCTCACTCGTGAACAAGACCCCAAGATACTTAAACTCCTCCACTTGGGGCATCAACTCGTCCCTGACCCGGACCCGGACTGGGCACTCCACCCTTTTCCGGCTGAGGACCATGGCCTCAGACATAACCCCTCCACCACGATAAGGTAGCGATTCACGGAGGAAAACATCTTAATTTAATATTTCAGCATGACAGTGATCCAAACACACTGCCAATACAATAAAAAGATACCAGGATGCCACTGGAATGATATCAGTCATGGATTGGCCTCCTCAGAGCCAGGACATCAACATTATTGAAGCAGTGTGGGATCAACTTGAAAGAATTGAACAAAGAAGAGCTTTGCAATGTCCTTCAAGAACCCTGGAGAACTATTTCTGAACAGTACTTCAAGAAATTACACGAAAGATTGCCTAAGAGAGTTCAGGCTGTATTGAAGAATAAATGTGGTCATATTAAATTGACATTCAAGCTTCTTAGAATTGTTCAGACTCTGTTTTTGCCTTATATACTGTATTTCCATTTATGTTTGCATGTTTCAATAAATTCCTGCACCTATTTCCCTTTTTCTTACCAAAATATAAAGAAATGAGGGGTGGATCAAGACATTTGCATTGTATTGTATATTTGTGGCATGCTGAATTATCATCTATACATTGGCTAGTTGAAATATGAAAATGTCTCATTCTAAAGATGTCAGGCAGCAGTTTTCATCCTCAGCCATTTCATTTCAAGCGCATGAACCTTTCACATCTTCAGTGTCTGTATCCCAGCATCAAATAATTCCTATCAGTCATCAACAATATCTCTTATTCATTAAAAAGAATTCAGATATTTATGCAGATGAGCACCTGTTTAGATTTGTATAGTCTGTGTCAGCCTCATTTCTATCTGGAAAAGCCTTCAAGTGTTTATTTGTGAATATGTTATCAGAGAGCAGAAGATTGTGTTCAGTAAAAAAGCCTTTCATTACAAAGAGTATTAGGAATTGTGAATTATTGCATTATGAACAGAAGAACAGTTTGAAATAATGTGTGCATATAAACAGACTCATTGGAAAAGAACAAATCTCAGTCCAGTGCTTCTTGGTATGTATTTTTTTGACCCAACAAGAATAATTTCTGGATAAATTACTATTAAGCTGCCATCTCTTCTTCTCAGGAGAGCGTGAAAACTGTTTTTTTTTTAAATTTTATTTCATTGTGCTTGGCATACTGAGAGAATTTTTGTTAATAAGGAAAAGGTGAGTAAAATTTGACACTAATTTATAAAAAATATAATTATTTTTATCTGGCAAACTTGCTATGAAAGAATGTAACATTATCCTGTGATATTTCTCACTAAGGTGAGAAATACCATTTAGAGTTTGACAGATGGGTGATTAATGACATGGTGATACAATTTCAAAGTTGTCATATAGAGAAAGAAGTGTTGATGCACTATTAAAATGGAAATCATTAGTCTTACATTCAATTAATATTTTCTTAAGCTGGCCATGACAACACTGACATGTATGTGATGAAAACATTGACTGGCGGACTTATCTATTGTTGGTCCTTTGAAAAATATCTATGTAATTAGAAGCTTTTAATGGCAAAATTTCTTCCTCTGAAAGTTGTTTTTCTCAGACTTGCTTTGGAATTTGTATAAACACATCTTGGTTTGCAGAGACCATAATATAGCATCATACATGCTTACAAAAACTAGCTTCATTGTTGCAGGAGGATGGCAGGGGCATTCATTTTTGGCTTTCTGCTTTAGAAGCCTCATTATGAACTACTGTATGATTAGATCTACACTTTTCAAGAATTAATTTTTGTAACTTTACCAAGCCAACAATCCACATTTACAATCTTCTATACAATTATTATAGTGTTTCGTATTCTTTTCAAACCTTTATATCTTTAATGGGGTGATAAGTGTAAAAACAAAATATCACTAAACTGATGTATTTTGAGCAAAGCTAACAAAATTAGCTTGATAGCTTGTGAGCATTAGCCCTATACTACAAGTACAGCTGGGGCTGGGGAAGTGATTACTTTTGGTGTTATTTGGTCATTAATTTATTGGACAAACTAAAGGTTTGACCCAATTACAGCACTAGAACAAAAGTCAAGGAATCATCCATCCAGCCATCCATTGTCTTCTGCTTATACGGAGCCACGTCGCAAGGGCAGTAGCCCAAGCAGGGAAGCCCAGACCTCCCTCTCCCCAGCCACCTCCTCCAGCTTATCTGAGCCCCTCTCGGATGACTGAGCTCCTCACCCTATCTCTAAGGAAGAGGCCAGCCACCCTTGGAAGAAAGCTAATT
>VUQS01047198.1:5787-20644 GCA_015108495.1 Heterochromis multidens
ATTGCCCTTTTCTCAACTTTTTTAAATGTGTTGTTGCCACAGTGGGTAGCTCTGCATGTTTGATTTGGTAGATTTTTTTTTTTTTTTTTTTTTTTTTTTTTTTTTCTTTTTCATTAAAATTTTTTTTTTATCAGCTTACTGCTCGATTGACAGTTTTGGTTTTCATAATCAGTTTTCCTTCCATTTTAGAAGTGAATGCTAACTTAAATCTGTTTTTAATACCGGAAACCCTGCAGCTTTACTTTTACTGCCGATATGCAATGCTTTTAAGGGTAGAGGATTGATTTACAAAGAAAATGCCCAATGCTGGCAAGTCAGCTTTTCTCTGGATGGTTAGATTTTCAGATCTGTGGTATCATTTAGTCGGGGTGGGCTGCTTGACTCATTTCAGTCTCAGTCTCAGATTTGTTAGTCAGGCTGATTAGATGGGGTGACTTTTTACCTTGATTTCTTGACGAAAACAGCCGTACGGTAAGGTGGAAGCCTGTGAGCACAAAATACAACTCCATTAGCACATAATTTATATCAGTCTCCCTGTTTATAAAGAATTTGGCAAAGTAATGATGCTGCTCAGCAAATGATTTACAACCTCAGTCTACATTAAACTTTTCTTTGGTTGATGGAGACCTATTAAACATTTCCTTATTATGTAAATGCTGTTACATTGGTGCATGTTCAAAGTTTCAAATAATGGTCAGTGTATGTATAAGTAATCCCTGTGAGCGGAAAGCAGACAGTTTTTTTTTCTGCTTTTGGCTTTGTATGGCATTATAAAGAGGGGGAGTATCCTTAATACGGGCATCTCAGACCCACAGCTCAGACTGTGAACACTGGAAATGAGCATAATGGATCTGCTATACACATTGAGGTTGAACATTTGATCTTTTTGTTGATTTTTTTTCTTTTTCTTTTTTTAGTTTGTGTGTACTCCAAACATTTAATAACAAATTTAACAAATGTATTTAATATGTGACACCTCCAGAAGTTATGCAAGAATGCAGTTACTGAGAAGAATCCGTTGTGCTGTCCTTTGACTTCATAATGATACGAACCCACAGTGCTAGCTCGACACTCTCCTCTTTCTCTCTTTGCTGCCACATCCTCATTCATATTGAAATTAACTATTTTAAAAATTTTATTTCTGTAATTCAGCATAGCTCCTTTTCACATTGTAACATTATGATTCACTTCTGTCTTTGTCAGTTCTGTTTGGGTTTTTTAAATGCAGTGTATTTTACTCTTATATGCCAGTTTTTCATGAAGCAGCTCAGTCCAGAACCTCCCTGTCACACTGGTCTCCCTCTCTCACCTCCCACCGCTCTCTTTCTGCCAGGGTCTCTTGGTCAGTTGCATGGCTGCTGTTTGATGTGGGCTGAAAGCGTGATGAACACTAACTCTTTCTCTCGCGTGACGAGGTGGATAAAGAAATCGGTGATGCTGCTACAAACACGAAAATAGTAAAATCTGCTTGCCTTATCTGACCCTGATTGAAGAGATTAGTGGAACAAAATCACTCAGCAGAGCAAAACTGTTTGTCTTCTTAGAGGAAGCGAGCTAAAAAAAAAACCTGATTTTTTTTTTTTGTTCATCAGTTTAATCAGTCAGTTAACAGACAGTTCACTATTTTCATAACTGATTGTTTCAGTAATCCAAATATAATCCAGTTTTGAGTTCTCCAAAGGGAAGATTTCCTCCTTTTGTTTGACAGATGTGAATTCATTAAATATGTTTGGGTTTTAGACTGTTTGTTGGACAAAACAAGCAAATGGGTTAATTGCACATATACATGAGACTGCATCATCTTTCTTTTTAAAAGTATGTCCTATCAATAGTATTTAACTGTTCCTCCTGAATTATTTGGACTTTGGGCTCTTTTTGATATTTCCTCAGTTTGATTAAAAAAATTGCTCTCAGATAAGTCTTGGCATGGAAAACATGTAGAGCTTTCTTTCACCCTGGAATATTTTGGCAGTTGTTGTCTATCAGCATACATCCATGTTATCAGCTATGAATATGCTTGTAGGGTTCAAAGCAGAAGGCACTCAATTAATAATCAAAACAGTTCTTAGTTGATGCCCTAATACAGCTGAACATTTTCACAGAAATATATACACTACATAAAAAATGTGCTTTAAATAAAATGTGTCAAATTGTCCAAATTTGGCCAGTCGTTTTGTGAATAGTTCCTAACCAATCATGGTACATGGTAATCTTATAAATCCAGCATTGCATTAAGGTACTGTATATAGTCCCCCAGTGGTGTAATGAAACCAGGGATGATAGAAAGATTTAATTAAGAGACAGAGAAAAAGTGTCGCCATAATTATAATGTTAGATTTATTGTTATTTAAAGTGGACCTATTACGCTTTTCCATATTTTCTGTCATTCATATACACTCACCAGCCACTTCATTAGGTATACCTGTTCAACTCCCCATTAATAAGAATATCTAATCAGCCAATCACGTGGCAGCAAGTTGATGTATTTAAGCATGTAGACATGGTCAAGATGACCTGCTGAAGTTCAAACCGAGCATCAAAATGGGGAAGAAAGGTGATTTAAGTGACTTTGAATGTGACATGATTGTTGGTGACAGATGGGTTTTCAGGGTGTTTTAGAAGCTGCTACTGAAATTTTCCGGCATGACCATCTCTGGGGTTTACAGAGAATGATCCGAAAAAGAGAAAATATTCAGTGAATAGAGGTTCTCTGAGCAAAAATGCCTCGTTGTCACAGTTCAAAGGAGAATGTCCAGACTGCTTTGAGCTGATGGGAACTCAAATAACCACTTGTTACAACCAAGATATGCAGAAGAGCATCTCTAAAAGCATGCCTTTATTTAGTACCAGTACCATCTATTGCCAGGGTTTGCAACAAAACACCACTGAAGTTGTAAACTTGGAAATTACACAGCACATTTTCTCCTCTTTTCCTTGACATTTTAAAGACCTACGAAACTCTTTAATCATGAAAATAAACATTAGAGTCGCAACTCTAAAAGCAAACCCTCTTGGTATTGCTTAACTCTATATACATACATAAGTCTAACAATAGTAAATGCACCTTTTCTCTTTTTCTCTGCTGGTCTCACATTGATTTACACGTTTTCTCTTTCATTCAAACACACACAGTGCCTGAAGTGTATGTGTGTCTCTGACACACACCATTTAATAGAGTGTGGGTGTTCAGCTGGAGCAGAATGAGAGCAGCAGCTGTGAGTGGTCGACTTCAGGTTACCATAGAGAGAGAGGGAGGAAAAAGGAGAGACAAATGGAGGGAAACACTTAAAAAAAAAAGAGGCTTAAAATTGTTTTTAGTATTATCCTCTTTTCTTCTTTTAATCTCTACATATGAAAGAATATTTGTCATTTTTTGTCCAGCCAGTTGACCTGCTTCTTGCTGCTGCTGCTGCTGTTGTTGCCAGAGGCAGCAGAGAGGAGCGTGGGAGTCTTCCAGTTGTAACAGGAGCTCAACAAGAACATACCAGAAAAGCAAACTTTACTGCTATCAGTGCTGGTAGAAATGAGAAAAATGCAATTAATGCAGTGTACAAAATAACATCAGTACGTTGGCTGTGACACTGAGGGAGGTTTAATGCAGCCAAAGTGCTTTCTGAATGTGATTTGTACACATTAAGCTCAAAGTAAAATGAGTTGCAAGCACGGGTGTCTAATTGAATGTTATTTTTAATCAGCTTTTCTGCAGCTTAACATCAGTTTCCAAAGAAAATAAAATTACTGTAAGTGGCAGACTGACCATTATTAGCCTGTTAGTGATATTATGTTTTTCTTAAATAACCTAATTCTAGGAATCATGATCAAACATGTTTTATTCACATAAAGAAAAGGGGTACTGGCCAGTTTATTAACTTTTGTTGAATCCTTGAACATCATCTCTATGCACTTTGAGATGGAAAGCAATAAATCTGGATTTTTTTATGGCAAAAACCAGAAAGAAGATGCTGTTGTTTCAAAGTAAAGTTTAGATAACTCAATCACTGATAATTGCAATTTGAGAATTTTAGAAAACCGAATGTTCTCAACATAGGAATACAGGAATCAACAGGTTTTTTTTTTTTAGCCCTTTCCAAATTTAAGTTCATTAATATTGGGTGGCTTTGATACTTAATTCAGTCCCATACTTATATTTACCTAAATATCGAACAAAATACCCTTGAATAATGCCAGTTGATCCAAAATTGAATGCTCTCACTCAAAACTATTTAGTAAGTAAACATAAATTATTAATGTGCTCTAAAATGAATGTGATGACTATGACTCTTAAAATCATGTGGTGAAATAAGCTAGAGAAAAGAAGCTTGTCAACGCTTCAGTGTTGTTGCTACTCCAAAATTTCCAAACATCTACGTGTTCTGTCATTATCAATGTGGACTACTCATGTTCGTGTGAGTTGTTGTTTGTCCTTCAGCTTTACCCCTGCTGCAGAAAAAAATTACAAGTCATATACAAGGAATATATGCAAGGAACGTCTTTGTGGTGGAGTGAAACTTGGTGTTAAAAACAATTAAAACTCCATATTGCAATGATTGTCTGTGCTTCTCATCCATGCTTCCTTGACCTTTGTTGTTTTGTTTTCGTATTCTTGATGGTGAACTCATTCCCTTACCTGTTCAAGCCACACTTTTTCAGCCAGTCAGCATTTTGACCTAGGGCTCGGCAATTTAAAAAATGTAATTTCAGTTATTATTTTGTTATAAAAATAAATTAATTGGGATAAAGCAATTATTTTTTTCTACAAAGCTCTCATTTGTCTTTACTTTAGAGCAGTGTGCTTTTGCCCTCCCTAAAAGCCCAAACTCACTCAACTTTTAGTTCAGCATGAGCTGAGATGACGACAAGAGACTTTGGTCAGTAAGATCCAGTGCAGATGTCTCTGTCTCCTAAATTTGATAAGCGGTTAAGAAATGGCATAATATATACCTGGATCATCATCAGTCCTTAGGACCAGCTGGGACATCCCTAGTTCATACTAAATGTAGCTTCAAATTTTGAGATGAACCATCTCAATGACACTTGATATCCCAAATAAATGGAAAAAAAAACCATTGCTTTTTATGTGTCAGTCTTTTTAGTAATTACTGTTTTTGTCCAGCCCTGAATGAGAGCCTGGTTCTTCATTTTTACTTCCCTTCTTTTCTCCTTTTTGCTCTGAAGCATTCATCTTATAATGGTGCAGTTATGTTTAAAGTGCTTCAGGTTCGGTATTAAAATAGATAAGACAAGAAGAGAGTTCTGTGAAAGATACTCAGGGTAACTGGGCAGCTTTTATCTCACAGGTTCAAATACTCAGACTCATCTCTGCTTAAGTGCCCTATAGCAAAATGCTGAACCACCTACCTGCTGCAGAGAGAGCCCACTCAGGGCTGGTAGGGTTGGTAGAGTTTAACACTTTAGGTGAATGTACTGTATGTGTGTCAGAGGGGGTTTGCCAACAAACGGATTCCTCAAGCTACTGTGCGAGATGGTGACAGAAAGATGGCGGCTGAGTCTCAGCATGTGTGAAACAGAGGGAGGAGGTGTGTGAGAGGCTGTGAGCCGAAGAGACGCTCTAATCTAAATGTCAAAGAACGCCTCTGAGTCATTACAAAATGGAAGGCTGTTCAGACCAAGATGTCGATGGTGTGGGATTGTGGGCCGATGCCAATTTATCACAGGATGTTGGAGAGACTGCACCAATTATATGAAGTTTTTTTTTTAGCCATGCAAGCTGCCTCAAGACAGCGATGGTGGTTGGTCAAGTCCACCACTTCGGTCCAGACTGCACAGCATTTTACTAAAATCTATACAACAACTGCTCAGGTTTTTCAGTTATTTACGCCTCGCACAGGATAAACCCTACAGACTTCGGTGATTCTTTCTCCCCTCGTGCCACCATGAAATCTCTTGACTGCGACTGGATGCTGATCAATTATTTTAACTTCTATTGTAGAGTTGTCATCAGGCCAAAGTTATGCAGTTTTTACTGTTATCCAGGCCTTATATTTATAAACAAATACCTGCAAAAGTAATAATATACCTTGTACTTTAACTTTTTTTTACTGCATATTAGCAAATGAGAGAGTGCTTCTAGACAATGGTAAAAATGTCTGTATGTTACCATTGTTACCAAGTTTTAGTTTTAGTGAATAATTTGGCACAGTTTTTATACCAGATACCCTTCCTCCCATTTATCCAGGGTTGGATCCAGCACAAGGAGTATACTAGCTTGTGGCCCTCACGAGGCTTTGTGCCTCCTTGAACTACTGATCTTTCACCCCTAAGGCAAATGTGTTAACCACTACACAATGGAGCCACAAATATATATTATATTATATTATATTATATTATATTATATTATACTGGCTCGGAGGTCGCCAGGCTTAACAAGGTCCCTGTTGGGGAACCAGGACATACTGATGAGAAGTGGGATACTGCAACATGGCATACATATTTATGTAGGAACTCTGGATGAGGAGAAAACCAACATCCACACTGACCAAGAAACATCTGGTAGCTCAGTGCAATAACCTCAATAGAAGACCGCTACCAGAGACTACAGTACAAGAAACAATAGTGAGCAGTATGGACATGCCAACCCTAGTAGAAGAGAGCAGTGTAACTGAACTAGATAGTGCCCAACCACCTACAATGACAGATGCATCTACTGAGCTGAGGATGAAGATTGTGACCAGACTCAAAACCACCCAACCAAGAGCACGACTCTCCCGGCTCACTGACAGAGTCCCATCAGAAGAGATGCTTGCAGATGTAAACACTGTTCTACGTACCATCCCCATTACCAATATTACTGAAACCATATATATATATACCACTGCCACAGTAATCCTAGAATTCGAGGATGTTAGTCAGTTAACTGAGGTGCAGAAAGGTGTCATGAGAGACAGGTCCTGGATGAAAAAGATGTCCATAATTGAGGCTCTAGAAACTGCCAAACAAAGGCTAACAGCTCTGGCCACTAAGCTGAAGAGATATACCAGAGAAGCAGACGCCATAAGAATAAATGGCCTATCCTCCAAAGATCCATCCAGGGTGTACTCTCAGCTACAAGGGAAGAACAGCACAAGGGGAAACCCACCCAGAGCTGAAACTAAGCAATACTGGGAAAACATATGAGAGAAAGAGGGTGTCACATAACACCAATGCCAAGTGCTGGTGGACGTAATAGCAGACCACAGCAACCTCCGAGAGCAAGAGCCTGTCAACATCACAAAGGCAGACATCCAACAACGAGTCTCTGGAATGAAGAGCTTGACAGCACCAGCACCTGACATGGTCCATGCCTACTGGCTGATGAAGCTAATGGCACTCCATTTTCACTTGGTAGCACAAATAAGGGGGCTGCTACCAGCAGGTACTCATCCAGACTGGGCAGAACAATCCTGATCACGAAGGATCCCCACAAGGGTACGGCACCATCAAACTACCAGCCAATTACCTGCCTCTCTACAACATGGAAGCTCCCCTCAGGCATCATTGCAGCCAAGCTGAGTAGGTACATAAGTCAATAAATGAGCAGAACTCAGAAAGGCATTGGAAATAACACCAGAGAGCCAGAGCACTGGCTCCTGGTTGATGGAGCAGTACACCAGGACTCTAAGACCAGGCAGACCAACCTGAGAACCACCTGGATTGACTACAGGAAAACCTATGACTCAATGCCTCACACATGGATACTGGAGTACTTGGCGATCTACAAGGCTAATAGTGCGCTAATAACATTCATCAGGAACTATGGGACTCAATGGGACTCAACGGCAATTGCACAAGTCACCATCGAGTGCGGAATATGCCAAGGCGATAAACTGTCTCTGCTGCTGTTCTGCATAGGCCTCAACCCCCTAAGCCAGCTCATCACTAAGAGTAGATACCGATATAGATTCAGGAGTGGAGTGACCATCAACCACCTCCCGTACATGGATGACATCAAGCTGTATGTCAGGATTGAGCTAGACATCAACTCACTAATTTACCTCACCAGGATCTACAGCGAGGACATCGGGGTGTCATTCGGACTGGATAGGTTTGGCTGAATGGTTGCAAAGAGAGGGAAGGTGATCTGGACTGAAGGAGTGGCCCTACCAGAAGGCAGAATATCAGATATACAGGACAGCTACAAGTACCTGGGTATCCCACAGGCCAACAGGAACCATGATAAAGATGCACGAAGGTCAGCCAGAGCCATATACCTCCAGAAGGTAAGACAGGTGCTGAGTAGTCAGCTTAATGGTGGGAATAAGATCCAAGCCATCAATAATACGCCCCGCCGGTCATCAGATACCCAGCTGGAATAATAAGCTGGCCACAGGAGGAGATAGAAGCCACTGATGTTAAGACGTGAAAGACATGAAAACTCCTTAATACATGGGGGTCTCCACCCGAAGTCCAGCACCCTTAGGCTCTACGAGCAGCAGAAAGAGGGAGGGCAAGGATTAGTGAGTGTCAGAGACACAATCCAGGATGAAACATGGAGCAACCGCAAATACATCAGAATACACAAGAACAGACCCTAAGCACCAGATCCATAAAGGCAGGAGTCTACAACAGTCGACAGGATCCAAGTTGCAGACTATGCAATGGTGCCCTGAATCTGTCCAACACATAGTAGCAGGATGCAAGATACAAACTGGGACAGCGTACACTGAGAGGCACACCTAAGTGGCTGGGATAGTGTACAGGAACATCTGTGCTGCATATGGACTAGAAGTCCCCAAGTCCCGATGGGAGAAACCACCAAAGGTGGTTGAGAACAACAGGGCTAAGGTCCTGTAGGACTTCCAGTTCCAGACAGACAAGCAACTGCTGGCCAACCAACCAGACATAGTGGTAGTTGACAAGGAGCAGAAGACCACAGCTGTGATAGATGTGGCAATCCCAGCGGACAGCAACATAAGGAAGAAGGAGCACAAGAAAATAGATTAATTCAATTTTCAATTCAGTTCAATTCAATTTTATTTATATAGCGCCAAATCACAACAAAAGTCACCTCAAGGCGCTTTATATCGTAAGGTAAAAACCCTACAATAATACAGAGAAAAACCCCAACAATCAAACGACCCCCTATGAGCAAGCACTTGGCAACAGTGGGAAGGAAAAACTCCCTTTTAACAGGAAGAAACCTCCGGCGGAACCAGGCTCAGGGAGGGGCAGCCATCCGCCGCGACCGGTTGGGGGTGAGGGGAGAAAGACATGCTGTGGAAGAGAACCAGAGATTAATAATAGTGTAGGGGGCTGATGGAACAACTGGAGCAGATGTGGAAGGTAAAGTCCACAGTGGTCCCAGTGGTATTAGGAGCATTAGGAGCTGGAACCTCGAAACTGGAAGAGTGGCTCCAGCAGATTCCAGGCAAAACATCAGTGGTCTCTGTCTGGAACAGCTAAGATACTGCACAGAACCCTCAAACTCCCAGGCCCCTGTAGAGGACCAGAGCTTGAAGAATACACACACCACCGCCACGACCACACATAACCCAGAAACCCAAGTGTTGGTGGGCTATTGGCTCCACATCATTTTCTATTGTACAGGTTTCTCCGTCTACCACCGCAGACACCGTGAGTCAGGCTTTACCCACTGGTCAAGACCTGAGTGGACTATTTCTCTGTTACTACCTCCACCTGTTTTTCATTTATTTATTTAAAATTTTTATTATATTTAAATTTTGAGAACATTGTTTGTAAATAAAGTAGCATTTTTTTTAAGCTGAATAAATGCATGTTTGTTGACCAAAATAATTGTGATTAGGACTTTAGACATGCCATTTTACTCTTTGTATTGGGGGGGTTGTGTCAAAATCAAATGTGTGGCTCAGTCCACTGTGCTGAACCCTTGAGCTGCCCCGTTTTCATTAACTTAATAACTCCTTTTGGCAGTGTCATGATGGTAGTTGCTAACTTCCCACAGCGAGGACCCACAAGGCCTCTTTAAATAGGAAAGGTTAGTTTGGTAACATACACAGGGTCACCACATCTATGCAGAGTCCTTATTTTTTTCAATATTAGATACTGTTTTTTTTTTTTTTTCATGTAAGTATAGAAATGTGGTTTTGTTTTTCATTTCTCTCAAGCATATTGGGATTAGTTTCTTTCTTTCTTTTTTTTTTAAGCCATAGCACCCTATTTTCTGATTTCCCTTAGAACCTCTGAACAAAACAGGCTGTTTTGCAATAATGATAATTACAATATTTCTCATAATGACCCTAAATTTTGTTATAATGACAAAAATTTGTCAGTGGCTTTCATCTGCAAAATTATATTGCAAGCAGCCTCATATCCCAACCACAATATCCTCCTATCTGGTATTATTTAATCCTCTAATGTTTCACTTCCAAGAAGCTTTTGTTATGTTCACAACATTTGCTAAATTACCCCCTAAATCAATGGTTGTAATACCAAAATGTATTGTTTCTCTAAGCAATCTAAATTACTAAATCCAAGCATGTAACATGGTAAAAAGCTTGCACATTATTAAAAAAGAATATTTAAAAGCAAATAAATAATAAATGTTGGATAACTGCACTCTTTAAAGCATGCATATTTACTGTTGTTTTAGCCATCCTCTAATCCTGATTTTGCTAAGTGCTTGAAGTTTTAGTTGACTCAGTGTGGGAATAAGGTTCTCTACCTCCTTCAATTCTTTGGCCATTAATCGATCGTGCCTCCCTCCAGCCCAGCTTACCGTCTCCCCGTTGGCTTCACAGTAATGCATTGTAGCAAAGCAATTAAATTTACAAGCATTCAGCAGCTACTGCAGCACTCCATCTGCTTTTTTGCCAATGCTCACGAAGACAACAGCTCTAAAAATCCACTGCCCTCCCTTCGTCTTCACTTTCTACATGGTGTCATCTTGTTCAGGGTGAACTTGAGCCCTTCACCATGGGAGGGGGCTGGAGGTCGTGACTGATGTGGGTAAAGAAAGTGCTGTTGGGGAGAGGGGTTCTGCTTCAACACAGTTACTGCTTTGTCTAGATGTCAAGTTCCTGAGCAACACTGGCAGCTCTGTTCTCATCCTTGACAGCAATTTCTGGTCAGATCAGCAGAAAACAAGGTTTCTGTGTAGAAAATAGACTCTGTATGTGTGTTTCTTCTCCTCCCAGGGCGGTTTGTATCTGACATTTGAAACAGGTGACAGCTGATCACACAATCTGTTGGTGCAGATATTAAATCTGTGGCCTAACTAATTAATTTTTTTCACCAAGTAATCGATACAGGGCTTTTTTTCCTTCTTAAGTTAAATGAGTAAAGATGACCATGATATTCAGATGAATTTCAGAAATTAAGTCCAAATCACAAACAAATACATGATATGGAAAGTAGTGCTTTTCACATCTGGACTACTGCAAGCAAATGAAATTCAAGGTTACATAAAAGAGGTGACCTTATTCATAAGAGGTAAGAGTTGGTTTCTAGGTCTGAGAAATATGCTTGGTGTAGTTTTATTTGCATTTAGTAATTTTTGTGAGCTACTTTCTTTTTTCTCTCTTTTTTTTTTGCTTGCTTTTTCAATGGTTGCTTTGCTGCAACATTCAAATATATTCAGTTTACAAACAAAAGAGAGAGAGAGTAAAAGAAAGTAAAACTAGTCTAGTCCCATCACTCCATAAAAGACACTTCCCATCTTACATACATCTGTCCAGAGCATTTATCAGCAATGTGTCTCAAGCTATATATATGTGAAGAACACCAGCCTAACAGCCCATCATGTTGTGGGCTTGTTTTGTTGCTGCAGGAACCGGTTAATTGTGTGTGTGTGTGTGTGTGTGTGTGTGTGTGTGTGTGAGAGAGAGAGGTGGAAGCCTTTTAAATTTTGACTTTGGCTGTTTGTTTTGTTTTTTTTTTAATTTTCAAAAATGACTCAAAGGCTCAGTTTACCAAACCTTTAATTGATGTTTTCTATAAATTTATCCACACCACTAGAATGTATTGCAGAAACATATTCCACTTTAAACAAAGAATGTGCTAAAACAGATAATTTCCTCTCTAGCTAATGTTTAGGTGAAATATGACATGCGTTTTGTACAGTGGGACACATTAAATATCAGTGCTCCTTAAGGCAGTGGTTCTTATCCCAGTGCCACTGAAGCCTGATTGGATGCAGACTTGTTTTTTCATCCAGCCCCATTGCACTAATTAGTTCTTTCTCCCTGGATAAAGACTTGCTAATCAGCAAAATTGGCCACTATGGTGGTTTGTTGGAATGAAAACCTGCAGACTCCAGGGCCTTAATGGCACAGGGCTGAGAATAACTGTTTTATAGAGTGCCAGCTCATCTCTGTATGACTCTAACAAATTAGAGGGCTTACCTGCTGTTCTGGCCCTGCCGCTGTGCCACTGACCCTCTGTTTTGCCAGTTCTCACCTCTCCAACCAGCCACGTGTCAGGACTGGACTGTAATAGAGGTGCCAGGTCATGGCAGTGGAGTCAGGATGGAGTATGTACAGTTTCCATCCTGGAATATGTCATTATGAACAACTTACTTCTCTTTATAAACACTTTAGATTTGATCAGCTTGATCCAAAAACAATACAGATACTAAAATACCTTTTGGCTGGGGAAAAATAGAAACATTATGGGTTTAAAAGGAATGAGGGGTCATCTAAGAATGTTCAGTTAAATTTGTAGAGTTACGGTTATCTGTGTTTTAAAAGGTGTTATTTTTAATGGCACGTCAGTTGTTGAATGGCAAAAACAGGAATGTCTCAGAAGAAAGTGTAACTGGGAATTAAATGCACCAAACTGACGGTGAAAAAAATTAATACTCCTTCATTATGGTTAGCCAACAATAAACTTAATTGACAAAAACACTAAAAATAAATAAAAATGGCACAAAAGGTTTTTCTGTGTATTCCTGTTTTCATATTATTGGTCCATTACAAAGCTTAATGTTTTGTATAACTGGTGTAAAAGAAACTGTTTATCCCCATTTTGTGATATTTAAAAGATTAATTACTTATCTGAAAAATAAGTGACAGATTAGCAAATATGAAAAGTAATTGTACTCTTGCAGCTATTTACCAGATGCCTTCAGATGTACATTTATAGCAACGTCAGTATCAAACTCCACAAGCGGTGATTGAAAAAAATTGTTTTCCAAGTGTTTTCCATCAAGCTGAATACTGAAACTGGTTTATGGTCAAGCCAACGCCTTTTATTGCTCTGTTTACGCCACAAGCCTTTGTTGTTTGGTTTGGTTATACTTTGCCTGTTCAAAGTATGAGGTGCTGTTTTTAACAGTGCTAGCAGGCACCATGCATGATAGCGCGGTCTCTTTAAGGGCAGCCCTGGTATGTACATTAGAGGTTTTGTGAAGGGCGGATGCGTTAAGTGTAATATATGGTCCCGCAAAGGTGTCTGCGTACATGTTTCCGTTCTGTTTTTTTTCTTTTCACTTTGTTAATTTAGTGAGAAAGGAGAAATGTAACTCTTTCAGCTGAATGATGTCAGAATTTGTCCTTTTTTATGTTTGGAGCTGGTTTTGAGAGTTGACTGCACAAACACTCCTGGTGATTCTTATCAGTATGATAAGCCTTTGTGGTGCTGTAGAGGGCTAACATGATAAGGTCCATTATAAATACTCTAGAAGACAGCACCAGTGTGGAAATCTCCATTTCTGGTGTGGTGCTAGTTTTTCACCCACCTCACATTATAGTTTGTGCACCATGTTAATTTAATATGTCATCACCACCTGTTCATTTAAAGGTTGCAAGATGTCTTTCATGTAGTGGTTTTATCTAGGTCTCTCGGCTTGCCAGTTTCATTTAGTTTAAAAGAAAAATGATCCCAGCTAGGTTTTTTTTTTCTATTTGTTTTTGAAATGTGAACAAAAAATATGTGTAATGAGTTGTTGTTATTATTGTTGTTTGTTTGATTGTTTTTTGTTGTTGCTGTGTTTTTACCCTTTGTAAAGAAATCAAATTTTGACCTCATACCATTATTGATCTAAAACAGTTCTGCATTAAATCTAATTGTACTTTAGATGAGATGTTGATTAAACCTTATGCTGGTTTTGAGGACTGTGTTGATTGGCATGCTCTTTAACTGCATTAAACTGAGAGATTTTTCTAAAGCTATTTTAAACACAAAGAAAAAAAACATATTTTTGTACCACTTTTTGAACTGATTCCCAGCATGAATCAGTTCAAAAAGTGGTATTTGCAAAGTATAGGGAGGAGGAAGGGCTTTGACAGGGTGTTCTCACCTACTGTTTTCACACTGGGTGTGTGTATATACGTGTATGTGTGTGCACAAATATGTTTATATATGTATATATATCTGTAAATGTGTATATCTTTTGATGTGTTACTGGGGTTATAAAACTAAATACATGTAACAAATTGTAAGGAAGAATTTATGATGGATAGGGCATAAACAGGAAGAAAAAAGTGTTGATTATTAGTTACCAAATAGTGGAAAAGGGGGTGGGATTACTACTCCTTTTTGAACATGTAGTTATTTATTATGATTATTATTGTTTTGTTTTCCTTTTGTTTTGTTTGTTTGTGTTTCTTTTTTCTTTGTTGTTGGTGTACTATTTTAACATGTTCAAAATAAAGCTACAATACAAATACAATTAGAAAGTTTTCAGCACAATAAAGCACCACATACTACATCGAATATGCGGTTGTGGTCAGACGTTTATACACACTCATCATGGGCATGAATGTCATGGTAATTTTGGGCTTTTAATGATTTCTTTGAACTATTCCTTTTCCAGGGTGGAATGATTGTACAGCAAACATCTTTAATTACTTAAAAAAAACAAGAATTGGGTGCACAAGTTTGAATTTATTAAGGATTTTCTCTAATCCACACAGGGTCAAAAGTATACATACAGTACCCCCCC
>VUQS01047200.1:0-12806 GCA_015108495.1 Heterochromis multidens
TTTTTTTATTATTTGTTATAAACTATTATATATATATATATATATATATATATATATATATATATATGAAAATTAAAGGAAGACTTTGAAAACACATCAGATCTCAATGGGAAAAAAAATCATGCTGCATATCTATACTGATATGGACTGGGTAATGTGTTCGGTATGAAAGGATGCCACATCGTTTGATGGAAATGAAAATTATCAACCTATAGAGGGCTGAATTCAAAGACACCCTAAAAATCAAAGTGAAAAAATGATGTGGCAGGCTAGTCCATTTTGCCAAATTTCATTGCAGCAACTCAAAATGGTACTCGGTAGTTTGTATGGCCCTCATGTGCTTGTATGCATGCCTGACAACATTAAGGCATGCTCCTAATGAGATGACGGATTGTGTCCTGGGGGATCTCCTCCTAGATCTTGACCAGGGCATCACTGAGCTCCAGGACAGTCTCACGTGCAACCTGGCAGCATCGGATGGACCAAAAAATGATGTCCCATAGGTTCTATTTGATTTAGGTCAGGTAAGCGTGGGGGCCATTGTCAGACCCTACTGTACCAGCGTAGGGTCTGACAATGGCTCCAAGGATTTCATCCCGATACCTAATGGCAGTCAGGGTGCCGTTGCCTAGCCTGTAGAGGTCTGTGTGCAGTGAGCACAGGGCCCACTAGAGGACGCCGGGCCCTCAGGCCACCCTCATGAAGTCTGTTTCTGATTGTTTGATTAGAGGCATTCACACCAGTGGCTTGCTGGAGGTCATTTGTAGGGCTCTGGCAGTGCTCATACTGTTCCTCCTTGCACAAAGGAGCAAATACCGGTACTGCTGATGGGTTAAGGACCTTCTACAGCCCTGTCCAGGTCTCCTAGAGTAACTGCCTGTCTGGAATCTCCTTCATGCTCTTGAGACTGTGCTGGGAGACACAGCAAACATTCTGGCAATGGCACATATATATGTGCCATCATGGAGGAGTTGGACTACCTGTGCAACCTCTGTAGGGTCGAGGTATCTCCTCATGCTACCAGTAGGGACACTGACCCTAGCCAAATGCAAAACTAGTGAAAAAACAGTCAGAAAAGATGAGAAGGGAAAAAAAATGTCAGTGGCCTCCACCTGTAAAACCATTCCAGTTTTGGGGGTTGTCTCATAACCAAGTGGCTGGCATAGTATACAGGAACATCTATGCCGAGTATGGCCTGGAAGTTCCAAGGTCAGATATGCCAAGAGATATGCCCCCAAAGGTGGTTGAGAACGACAAAGATAATCGACATCAGAGATCTCTGTCCAGAAGAGCGTAGTCCTAGGAACAGCTAAGATACTGCGCAGGACCTCCCTGCTCCCAGGCCTCTGGTAGAGGACCCGAGCTTGAAGGACAAATGAAGACCGCCCACAGGGTGAGTGGGGATTTCTTTTTTTTATATGGGGTTTTTAGTTTTATATTTTTCTATGTCTTGTTTCCCTATAAGGTTCCTTATAGTATTTATAGCTCAGCCATTTCCTTTGATCGTTGTCATTTCGTTTGCTTACCAGTATCCTTACAGCATCCTCTTTTCCTGAATTTTTGTTTCTTCTTTCTTTGTAAATTCCTGCCTGTAAACTGAAGCGTCTTTTGCTTTTTTTTCTTTAATACATTTCATTATAATTCACCTTGGTTTGCCTTACCTTACAGTCTGCTTGGCCCAGTTCCAATCCACCACCTCCACCCTCTCACTCCATGATGGTGTATAACTTGTAGTACACTGGCAAGATTTGGGGAACCCTCACCTTTCTGACAAAAACAAGAAATTCCAATCAATATTTGTACCGATTAATACTTCTGTCAGTATTATGATCATGTGATGAGTTGAGTGTATTATGTTTTGGTTGCATTCAATAATTCATACTATAGACTTTTGTTCCAATTTGTCTTCATTTTTTTCCCTTCTTTCTAGTTCTCTATCATTTAATTTTTATAACAACAGTAGAACATAATGACCTATAAACTTTATAAAGTACTTTTTAAAAAGGTACAAAGTACCTAATCGGAAAATTAATATTTAGATAAATCAGCACAATACATTGTGATTAGGTTAATAAAAGCAAAGACCTACAGATTAGATTCTGTAAGTACTCTCCTATGGCAAAACATAGGTAAGTAATGCCTTGACATTACTTAAAAGACTTCACCTTCAAAATACACACTACTGTCAGGATCTTTTATTACATTTTCACAACTGCCATTTCATTTTATCTATTACAAAGGTAGTTCTTCTGAAGTAACCACACAGAACTTATATTTGTCAGTGTGTGGGGCTTTCTTGTCAGTGTTGCACCTGTAAAGAGTATAGTTAGAAACCCTGACCTAGAGGGTTTGCATTAATAAAGACAGTCCTTTGCATAACATTTCAAGGTGAATTTTCTTATAACTTTATTACACAGTTATACATTGACAACTGGCGTAGGGAGAGAAGGTCAAAAACTGTTTTATATGGAACTGCAGACTTAAAACTGTCACATTAAAGCATCATGAAATGGGGTTCAGCTTGGGTTGCTAATTAATGGATATTTTGTACATTAGCTCTCATAACAGACTACACATCACTAAACCCTATGTGCAGATATATATTCTTCAGTTCATTGAGGTTTGCAATCATTTATTTATGAACAGTTCTCTTAAAGTCCCTCCACAGCATTTCAGTCAGGTTGAAGTCTGTACTTAGACTGGGTCATTGCAACACCTTGATTCTTCTCTTTTTCACCCATTCTTCTGTAGATTTATTAGTGTGTTTGGGATCATTGTCCTGTTGCATGACCCCGTCCTGGCAAAGCTTTATATGTGGGACAGATGGTCTCACATTTGACTCGAGAATACTTTTGGTATACAGAGGAGTTCATGGTTGACTCAATGACTGCAAGTTGCCTCGGTCCTGTGGATGCAAAACAAGCCCAAATCACCACCCCTCCAGCCCCATGCTTGACAGTTGGTATGAGGTGTTTGTGTTGATACACTACGTTTGGTTTTTGCCAAACATAGCGCTGTGCATTATGGCTAAATATATTTGGTCTCATCTGTCCAAAGGACATTGTTCCAGAAGTCTTGCAGTTTATTCAGATGCAAATTTGCAAATTTAAGCCATCCTGCCATGTTCATTTTAAAGAGAAGAAGCTTTCGCCTAGTAGCCCTTCCAAACAAGTCATATTTATTCAGTCTTTTTCTTACTGTACTGTCATGAACTTTAACTTGCTAACGGAAGTCTCTAGAGTCTGAGATGTAGCTATTGGGTTTTTAATAATTTCTCTGAGCATTGCACAGTCTGACCACCAGTGGCATTGTGTTAACACACACCTATCATCAACTCCTACAGTGGTGGGCTCTACATTGTCGTCGTCCTCCTCCTCTGCATACTTTTGTCTGCAATCAAAAACAAATTCTGTTTGCCCACAGTGCTATGTGTATATCAATATAGCTTCTGGTTACACTTCATAGAATTAAATGCAAACCTTTTTCCTCATTTTACACTTGTAGCAATGTTCTACATCCATCAAGCTGCAAAAATATGAATTTTGGGAGGTAGAAACTTGGTGGACTCACAAAAGAGTCAGTAGTTTGAGTTATAACTGGGATGTACAACTCACCTAGCTTGTATTATATGCATTTGTAATAAAGATGCTTAAGAAATGAAATCACAGACTGTCATGCAGATGGTTTTAAATCTGCACTGAGAGCAAAGCACCAGTTGCAGTCTATCACATACTTATTCAGGGCTGAAATTCTCTTATATACAGCTTTGTGATATCAGTTTACACTGCAATTCAATAGAAAAAAGTACTCTTATTGTTGGTTTCAGCTCTGTTCCCGAGACTCCCTTTATGGGTTGCTGCACCCAGTCGAAGTAATAGAGGAAGGCTGAATATGATTGAGGACTGGACTGATATGTACACTTAATGGCTTTCAGAGAATCTGCATCTGCTGCCACCTGAACACTCAGTAGATGCATGGATAAAAACAATGCTTGCAGTATCCCCTCCACTCTTTGCTATCTTCTCTATTGTGTAGGATAGAGGAATTGTTAACTTATGTTGTTAACTAACAACTGTGTACTTCACTCCAGTGAAGTACACAGATTTGATGGGTTGGGCACATAATGCAAGACAGTTACACAAACTTTTATGTAGTTTGAGACACTCACTGAATGGCACCAGTCAATAGAGATCAAAATTTGAATGGCTTATGGCCTGACAGCCAAAAAAAAAAAAAAAAAACTTGAGAAGAAACAAAGGCTAAATTAGTTCAATTCATACAAGAGTGAAATGTAAAACCTGCTGTCATAAATTAAATATGCACTAAGGTGTTGCTAGGTAACAGAGCAGTGGGCTGTTTGCTTGATTGATCACATCTGTCTGGACTGTGCTGAGGGCAAGGGTCTTATGCAAGGGTCACTAAAGATGCAAAGTGGGCATAAAACTGTGACCATAGGACCATAGGAGTGAACATATGACTTAGGGATGCAGAGATCAGTGTCTTTTCAGGGGAATGGTGATTTATTTTGGAAATTTCATTTCTGTCACTGTTAAATTGCTTTACAGCAGATTTGTGTATCAGTTTTTCATTGTGTAGAACAGAAACATTCAAATTTAATAGAAATGCTTACTTTGTCTAATTCTGTGCCATCATATAACTGAAATCACCTATTTTTGTGCATTCTTTCATTGTTACAGTACTTTGGAAACCCTGGACCTAGATGTTACTTTGAAATAATGCTGCAGACAATGAGACAATGCTTAGGAACACTTTTGTTGGAGCAGAAAGTGGTTTTGACGATGTTGGATGATGTGGCTCATGTAACTGCTACTTAGCTCTGTGATGGAAAGTCTCATACTGTATAAGGCTGCAGCCAGAAACATCCAGACTGGCTAAAAAAGGTGGCATCACAGAGAAATAGAGGCTACTACAGTGAGGGGGACAGATCAAGCTTATATTTGGATTGAAGGCAAAATCTGTTCCGAGCAGAGAAGCAAGTCTAGCCTGATATGAAGGAGAGAACTGAAACAGAGGGCCAGAGGGTGAGGTTACAGTCAGTCTTTGTAGCCGCTTTTCTCTTCCAGCTCCTGTGGACTGCTGTTAAAGCCTCATTAGGTTTTATAGAATCCTTGTTATTGCACTTGAGATGAGGTTCTTGGAGGTTAATTTAAATTTGGTTCGCTCCATCAGATATTTTATAGTGTTTTGCAGCTAAAAAGCCAGAGGCAGTCATGATTGTGTGACCAGTTGTATGCACTTCAGAGAGTCCCAACATTCATTCAAGCATATTGATAATTAATATAGTAAAATTTCATTTGAAGACATTATTCAGACAAAATATGAATGTATACTTGGATAAACAAATGCTATAAAGTACTTACTGTGTATACTGCATGTATATTTAATTTAACAGGATGGTGGTTGATAGGAAACAGAACATAGCAGTTGTGATAAAAATGAGAAGACTGAGAAGCACCAGGAATATACAGAAGGAACACAGAATAGATCTGGAAGGTGAAGACCAAAGTGGTAAAACAAGAAATTTACTGTGTATGTATATATTTGGTAAAGAAAAAGAAAAAGAAAGTTGTCTGTTTCAGTTTTAAGGTTGTACACATCAGGACATAATAAAAAATTACCTGGTCCTTAGCAGGTCTTAAAATTAGGTAAATACAACATCAGAAGAACTACAAAGGAAATTACAATGTGTCAGTATTTATTTAACAAAAAGTAAGCCAAAATGCAGAAGCAAAGTGTGGAAAATTAACCATGTAAATCCGAACCATGAAATTAATTGCCAGAAAATTCAAATTTTTCAAATATTTTTCAAAGTGTTTATTGAACTTTCTGACAAATAAATAAATAAAGAAATGAAATATCAATTTGTATATATGAGTTTTAATTTGTAATTATAATGATTTGTATCATTTTTGCTACATCTGACATTTTTGAGCAATTTATTACTCACAGTTTGCTTATCTTAAACAAACAAAATAATATAAGGGGTTCGGGTTAAAAAAATGACACTGATCATGTAGAGGTCTCATAAAAACTCATGTACCAAATATGATACACTTGGCTTTACAGGGTTAAGTATACCCTATGATTGTTGTATGATTGTGATTGTTTTCTGTATGATTTCAGTCTCTCACATTGTTGTGGAGAAATTTTGGCCCACTCTTCTTTACAACGTTGCTTCAGTTCATTGAGGTTTGTGAGCACTTGTTTATGCACAGCTCTCTTAAGGTCCCTCCACAGCAATTCAATCAGGTTGAGGTCTGTACTTTGACTGAGTCATTGCAACACCTTAATTCTTTTTCTTTTTCAGCCCTTCTGTTGTAGATTTGTTGTTGTGCTTGCGATCATTGTCCTGTTGCATGACCCAGTTTCAGCCAAGCTTTAGCTGTAGGACAGATGGTCTCACATTTGACTCGAGAATACTTTGGTATACAGAGGAGTTCTGCACCCTGCCACCCCTGTGCTTTACATTTGGTATGTGAAGCATGTCTTATAGCCCTTCTCAGACTGATGGGCAGCAATGGCCACAATTTTTTCCTTTATAGAGATGCTCATACCTGCTGATGATCAGTTAATCAAGTGCATTTGATTATGAGCACCTGGTTACTACTTACCCTCTTAACTCTTAACTTTTTCCTTCTTGGTTAGCCCATGGGGTTTACCACTGAGATGTCTGCTCGAGGTTAGTTCAGCATAATTGGCTATTTAATGATCCAATCACACACCTTTTACACTCACTTACCCCTCCAGGGAGGACTGAGTTGTCTTATGCTTTGTTTCATTAAACATGGTAAAAGGTTGACATGTATTTGAAGGTCATGTTAAGTTTAATCATTTTTCTGTGATATGTTATGAACATGCTGCTGCTTGCTGAATATAATCTGATATGGGCCACATAACAATCTCAGTCAGTGCCTGGTGCTCAGCTGTGTGTTTGCTGTGTTTACACTTCTTCACCGTTACTCCAGCTGAGAATAAGCTCAGATCTACAGTGTCCAAAATGATGTGATCACTTTCCAAGCAGTGTGCTGGGCATGCAGCTAAAGAGTAGCATGACTGTGTCCCAGGAGACTGCATTATGGGGATCCTCTACTCTACTTAAAGACTCTTGGTCCTACCGCTTCAGTCTTCTCAGATTTCAGACTTAAGTTGATCATCAACAGGATGCTTTAGTGAGAACCACTAGAGGAAGATCTGGAGTGTGGTGAGGAAAAACAATTAGCACAACATCGGCTTAATAAAGCTCAACTAAAGTAATAGAGCAGGAAATAATTTACTGAACGCTAGTCACTATCACTAACAGTGAGTCCAGGCACAATCCTAGGAAACTAATTTCTACTGTTTGTATATGCAAAAGTAGTCTTTCAGTAACTACCAGGTCCCAAGATATCACCAAACACACAAACTGTTTTTGTGCATTCTGGCACACAATCTGGGTTCTAGCTACAGTTTTCTATAGTTGCTGTGTTTATTTTACAGAGCGAAACAACAAACAAATAAAAAGAAATGTTAATATGTGTCAATTTTACTTTCAGAGATAGAGAAACATGTAAGAAAGAGAGGACATGAGTGAAAGATGAGATATTGTCAGCAAATGACAAACTGTAAATTTGAAGATTACATGCAATGTCCTAATTCTTGTTAGTTTTTCTTTTTTAATCAGACAGTGAATATGCACCTGATGTATTGCTGAACTTGTGTAGTTACTTGGTATTGTGGAATGTTTTAAAAAACAAATAAAAAAATAATTTAATGGTGTGCAAAGGTTATAGAGGAGTAAGTAAGCAGAGTGCAGTAAGTGCAAGTTAACAGTAAATGCAGGGTAAACTGCGGTATTGCAGTACAGTTTACAGTGGTTCTGGATTGCAACATATTTACCTTCATAAAACTGGTATTCATGGTCAGTACTCTAGAAAGAAATTATTACACGACTTTCACGACCCACCTCTTGAATCTCAGTTTAACACCTGACCATTCCCAACCTCCAAGCAATGTTGCAGCTTGTCAGTAACATACAGTACATTAAGTTCATTGCACTTGGTGTTAGGGCATCCTAGGCCAGGAAACACTGGATTTATGATTGATTTTGTAATCTCTTGGAAGTTCACCAAAAGTCTTCCTCCAAGGCCTCACCAAAGTCATCCCATACCTAAGTTTTTGTGCCAGCAACGACTAAAGCCGCACACCACTTGGACTACATGTACCCATCAGCACTTTCCAAAGGTCCCACAAGTTAACAAAGTTCAATAAGACTCTTTCTTCAGCTTGATGCTGCCTTTTATCTCTGGTGTCTACTATCTGGTACAAAGTTTGCTACTGTGAAAGCGAACAAGAACATTATAGGTTCCTCAGCAATGGAGATGCATAGCATGGCCTATTTGGAGTCCATGCTGACCCCAGCATCTCTTGCAGTGCCAATGAAGTTGTCCCAGAAGTGGTAATTGAACATCTGTGTTAATGGAGCCTCCACTAAACACCCCCAGCACACACTTACCATGTGGTGATTCAGGCCTGTCCAGCATCTTCTTCTGCTGCCTGACCCAACTCATCACCAGGTAATGATCAGTCCCTCTCTTCACCTGAGTTTTCAAGATATTGGCCATAGATATAATGATACAATTACAAAATCAATCATTAACCTGCACCTTCAAATATGTGCTCAAACATTGTGTTTTTATGGACAAAGTGTGATAAGCACAGATATCTGGAAAAAATCAAATCATATCTGGCAGGTCATTCCTCCCAATCACACCCTTTCAGGATTCACTGTCTTGTCCAAATGAGCATTACCTTCCAGTTCCAGTTGAGCCAAGCACTGCAAGGACGTTAGGCTTTCTCTACTGGTGTTTCACAGTTAGTGGAAACATCAGTCAGAGCTATTTCCTGACCAGAAGGCATGGGAAAACCACCTTCTTGTTAACGTTAAAGAACCCTCAACATACTGGCAGCAAACCAGGGGGATAGAAATATACCCTGCTCACTGCCTCTCACTCCAAAGTTAAAAAAAACAAAGTCCAGCCACTGTCCAGGAGATTTTTTTCCACAGCATATGCTGTGGGTTGAGGTAAGCCCGACTATGTTTAGAAATGTAGATTTGGTATTATTCCAGACCTTGTATAAAGATACAAAAACCAGTCTATTAATCACCTGTAGCTTTTTATCTCTTAAATTTGATGAGATCTGTTGTCTTATCTTGTTTAAAAATATCAGTACCTGAACAAATCACTGTGCATTGCTCAGAGAATATGGGAATTATTTGGGTTGATAAACTGCAAAGAATTAAAAGGAACAAGACGTGCAGAATCCAAGAAAAATCTGCTGTTTCATGTTGCTTTGAAGTATACAGTCCTATTGACAAGACTTTCAATATACTTCCTGACAGTGTGTGTGTGTGCAGTTATATAATACACAAATGTTTGTGAGGGATTTTACAGTATATGTGAGTTCAATGATAGGAAATGAAGGAGAGCAGGTGTCAGCAATCTCTCCATGCTCCCCCTCTTATCCCCTATTCACCAGGCCGTTTCTATGGCAACGAATGAATAGATTGCCACATGGATGATTGGTGCCAATCTACCAGTCATTGGCCTCATAATGGACACCCACTCAGGAAAATAATACTAAATTAACACAGAGCGAAGCCTATGAAATACATCACTGAGGGATTTGAAACTCCTCTGTTTCCAGTTTTCACCACTTTTTAAATTTAAATTCATTAATTACCTCAATTTTATGACACTAGACATATATTTAGACAATAGTTAATAGTTTACATGACATGATCTGTTATTTTAAGTATGCAGATACACAAAGCCATTGACACTAAGTACTTCTAAAATGGAAAATCTTAAATATTGATAGCAAACTATAGCTACTATTCACTGTATGTAGGCTAAAAATGGATTCTGCTTCTGAATGTCTTTTAGCACCAAAGTGCTTGGCCTATTTGGACTGAGTGACCCTCAGTCCAAATCAGCATCTCTTAAAATGCCATTGACGTTATACGTATACTCACTGGCCACTTCATTAGTTTCACCTTTCTAGTACTGAACTGGACACACTTTTTTCTTCAGAACTGCCTTCATTCTTCATAGCACAGATTCAACAAGGTGCTGGAAACATTCTTCAGAGATTCTGAAGAAGATTTGTCACTTGTCCTTCTATCATGCAAATCTCCCATTCCACCACTTCCCATAAATGCTCTATTGAACTGAGATCTGGTGACTGTGGAGGCCATTTGAGTACAGTGAACTCCTTGCCATGCTCAAAAAAACAGTTTTAAATGATATGAGCTTTGTGGCATATATCCTATGCTGCTGGAAGCAGCCATCAGAAGATGGGCACACTGTGGTTATAAAGGGATGAATATAGTCAGCAACAATTCTCTAGTAGGCTGTGGCATGGAAACAATGCTCAGTTGGTACTGGGCCCAAAGTGTTCCAAGAAAATATCCTACAAACCATTACACCACCATCACCAGCCTGAACTGCTTATACAAGGCAGGCTAGATCCATACTTTCATGTTTATGCCAAATTCTGAGCCTATCATCTGAATGTCACAGCAGAAATCGAGTCTTATCAGACCAGCAAAGTTTTTCCAATCTTCTGTTGTCCAGTTTTGGTGAGCCTGTGCAAACTGCAGTCTCAGTTTCCTGTTCTTAGCTGACAGGAGTGGCACCTGGTGTGGTCTTCTGCTGCTGTAGCCCATCTGCTTCAAGGTTCATCATGTTGTGCATTCAGAGATACTCTTCTGCATACCTTGGTTGTAACGAGTGATTATTTGAGTAACTGTTGCCTTCCTATCAGCTCAAGGCAGACAATGGATATTTTCTCTTTTTCAGACCATTTTCTGTAAACCCTAGTGATTGTTGCATGGGAAAATCCCAGTAGATCAACAGTTCCTGAAATACTTAGACCATTGGTGGATCTACTACCAAAAAATATGCCACATTCAAAGTCACTTAAATCACCTTTCTTCCTCATTCTGATGTTCGGTTTGAACTTCAGCAGGTTGTCTTTACCATGTCTACATGGTCTAAATGGATCAAGTTGCTGCCATGCATTTGGCTGATTAGATATTTGCATTAATGAGCAGTTGAACAGATGTGCCTAATAAAGTGGCCATGGACCCAAACAAGGCTACAAAGTTGTGAGCATCATATACATCAGCAAACCATTGTAGAAATTTATTGTTGAGGTGCAGGATCAAAATAATGTATGTGGGTTAAAAAAAATCCATAAGACTGTAAAAAGTGAGCTAAACTTCATAAATTGCAAAAGTAGCAGTCAGAAAACATTTAACATATAGAAAACTAACTGATTAACAGAAAAGTGGAACATTTGGATACTGTTTTGAATTCTTTCAACCCATGGCTGTTCTTTTTTTTTTTCTCTCTCCATCAAGACTCAGTACCATGTTTCAAGTTTCTTACTGGGTGTACTTATACAGCATCCTCCACTGCAGAATTGCAAAAATTGCAAAAGTTCTTAACCCTTTAAGATGAGGGTGTTGCAGATGAATAGAAGTATTTGTCAGCAGTGTGGAGATTCAGAGTAGTATGACTTGCTGAGGTAGATGTCTAATGTTTTGTCAAGAAAAGGATTTTTTTGTGTTGGAATGCTTCAAAGAAACAGTTAAATGTAATTCACAAATGTACACAGTTTTTTTAAATGTTCCTCTTCTGCTACTTTGACCTTAAATTTACTTGACAGAATTAGATGCATTTATATGAGGCAAGATCTATTTATATAGACTGCTGTCTGGGTGCACTAATCTGTTTTCTGCTTCTTGGGCTGATTGTATAGCTTTGTGTTTATTGTCAAGAGAGGGAAAAAGCTGTTATAAAGTTATGTTGTTGCAGTTGGAAATTTTATTAGGCGAGTGCTTTCCTGGCAGTTCTGCTTTTCACATGATCTGGACAAAAATGGCTTCATGTATTTGGCCAAAGCTATCTTGGAGAAAACAGTCCATGGAGTCTGTATTGGCTACCTTACCTGTATCATCAGATCTGAACCCAAGAGTCCTATCTCTTATCTCACCTTCATTGACTTCTGAAGCTGTCAATAAAAGGTGATTCTACTTGTACTGAAGGTTGTTGGGAGGTCTAAACACCATAACACATCACCAAACAGTGATTCTGGCCAAACCAATATGGAAATTAAAAAAAAAAAGTTTAACAGTTTTATTTAAAAATGGCTCAGAGATTTTGACTTTGTGATGTAAACTACCTGATAAAATATTAATGAAAAAACACTAAATCCACTATTTTGAGTTAGTAAAACACATTAAAGGTTGCATTTTGCATAAAACATAACAGAATAGCTAAAATGGCCTTTGGTTACAGTAACAATATATTTTGTTACGCCATCACTGGAACCTCAGGGGAAGACTGCCATTTGATGTCTGGGATGTTATTCAATATTTATTTACAAATTTCAAACCATCATCGTTTAGAATGATTTTAAGTGAGACTTTTGTAAGTAAAGACTGGTTCTTTTTGTGCTAGACTGATATGTATGCGATGATAGATTGCTCAGATTACCACCTTTGTATTTAGGACAGGGAATTGTAGTGGTCCACACAGCTTTTCCAGTAGAAAATGACTGTTCTTAGTGTGACATGTGAGACAATTAGAGTGTGTAGACTCAAGACAGATACATGACTGATGACTATGTAAGGATGTCTATTAAAACAGAACATACAATCATCAGCATCCATCAGCAGCTAAACCACCCTAAACTCTAAAGAAGTGGTCAAGAAAGAAAGGACAGCACTGACCAAAGACAAG
>VUQS01047210.1:0-15057 GCA_015108495.1 Heterochromis multidens
CACACAGTTGCTGAAGATTTGTCGGCTGCACATCCATGATGTGAATCTCCCGTTCCACCACATCCCAAAGGTGCTCTATTGGATTGAGATGAGGTGGCTGTGGAGGCCGTTTGAGTACAGTGAACTTATAGTCATGTTCAGGAAACCAGTTTGAGATGATTTGAACTTTTTGACATGGTGCATTATCCTGCTGGAAGCAGCCATCAGAAGATGGGTACACTGTAATCATAAAGGGATGGACATGACCAGCAACAATGCTGGACTGTGAAGTTTAATGTTCAGTTGGTACTAAGAGGCCCAAAGTGTGCCAATCTTCTATTGTCCAATTTTGGTGAGCCCATGAGAATTATAACCTCAGTTTCCTGTTCTTAACTGACAGGAGTGGCACCCAGTGTGGTCTTCTGCTGTTGTAGCCCATCTACTTCAAGGTTTACCATGTTGTGCATTCAGAGATGCTCTCCTGATTACCTTGGTTGTAATGAGTGGTTATTCAAATTACTATTTCCTTCCTATCAACTAGAAGCAGTCTGGCCATTCTCCTCTGGCCTTTGACATCAACAAAGCATTTCTGCTCTGAGAACTGCAGCTCACTGGATATTTTCTTTTTTTTCAGACCATTCTCTGTAAACCCTAGAGACGATTGTGTGGGAAAATCCCAGTAGACCAGCAGTTTCTGAAATATTCTGACCACTGGCACCAACAACCATACCACATTTAAAGTTACTTAAATCACCTTTCTCCCCCATTCTGATGCTCAGTTTGAATTTCAGCAGGTCATCTTGGCCATGTCCCCTGCCTCTCGCCCTGTGGCTGCTGGGATAGGCTCCAGCCCCCCCCCCGCGACCCTGAATTGGATAAGCGGAAGAGAATGGATGGATGGATGGATGGATCTTGGCCATGTCTACACACCTATATAAACTGAGTAGCTTCCATGTGATTGATTAGATATTTGCATTAACGAGCAGTTGAACAGTACCCAATGAAGTGGCCAGTGAATCAATATGCAACTTTCAAAGCACTATAGTTCTATAGAATTCTAAGAAACTTCCAGTTCTACTTTCTTACAGGCATAACACTGTATACTGTATATTCATATTTACCCAGCAATATATACAAATACATAGAATTGCTGATGACTCTCTACAGATATTACATGTAGAATATCTTCATTAATACTGACAAAATCAAAGACTGGGATGAAGTTTAAAAAGTGGAAAAAAAAAAGAAAAACAGCTGCCTCACTGGTTCTATATAACAAACACCATGTGTGACACCTGTGCCTTAGATGAGGAAATACACACATATAGGTATAAATAATATAAACAGTAAATGCAGATGGAAGTGATATATGTACACAGTAGGTGTTATATATAGATGGAAGTGAAACGCATAACACACAGTAACACAGTTAAAAATAAAAGGCTTCACAGCAGGATGCCACGCTTCATGCTGTTATTCATTTCAGCTTGAGCAGAACTCAGAGAAAACTCACTGATAGTATTATAAACTAGATTTAACTCACCAAAAACAGAGTAGACCACAGCCACAGTTATATCCAGTGGCACCGGTATGTTGGAGTGGAATGCAATGTCTTCAGTCAACAGCTCCATCTGTAAACAGATGTTTAAGTGCAGTTTTACAAACTGTTCTGTTAATTGTTCTAACATATTGTCTGTGTTTTTAAAGCCTTCAGGATTTGAAAATTTCAGACTTTCAGACAAATTTTATCTTTCAGTGCAATAATCAGATGGTTTTCACACATGACCTTAAAGCAGCTCTTACATTAACTGCTCAGCACAAGCCAAACAGCAGACAGGCCCAGTTGGAAAGGGCCATGTCAACACAGTTGAGCTTTTAGCACCTAGAGAGCCAGATGCTCTCCTCTGGAGTTTTTTGGAAGCCAAATAAATTAGTGAATATTGGACTATTTACCAAATGGCCTCACATACCACCAGTGATGGAATGGAACCAGGTACATTTACTGTAATGCTGTAATGTGATGTATGGTACTTTCATAGTATTTTATACTTACTACCCTACAAATCACTATATTCATCTGACTATTGGTGTTCACATATAATTATATTATTATATCCTTATAAAATAAAGTATTTTTTAACATATTAAAACTGCCCCAAAAGTTGACTGGTCAATTAATAGGAAATTAACTGATGTTTTCATTTTAAAAATGGGAACTATTTTTTGCCATTTTCTTTTAACTCTTTTAAGTATTTTATTATTTAAGTAAACAAAAAAAATCATACAAAAAATAAGCAATCAGTATAATTAGTGCATTTTCTTGATTATACATCAGGAGGAGATGCTATTTCAAATTAATGATAACACTTCACTCTGTCTACTGTATGTGTAAATAAGAAAGTTAAACAGTAATATGTCAAAGCTAGAGAGAGAGGCTGAACCGTGTGCAAGTACTCAAAGCTGTCTTGTGTTTCTGTTTAGTTATTACACTGTTTGCCTTTAAAGTTTTTTTGGGCAAAACATGGTCACACATTGAAAAGTATTTACATTATAAATGTAAGGTTAATTATGCACACATAATCCTTGTGTCTACCAGTATCATCAGCACTCACATTTTCCATGTTTTCATTCTGCTTCAGCAACCAAAGTCAGATAGTGACCAACAGGTATAAATCAATAGATGAGATGAGGGTCAATAAGCAAGTCCTAGCTGAGAAATGCACCTCCAACACATCCTCACATGCCACACCTTTGAACAACACTGCAGATTTTTTTAGCTTTGTTCTGCAAAACCTAATATGTGCCATTAAAAGGAATCTACATCAATAGTAATAGCAATTGTGTTTGTACAATAATACACATCCTGATATTTGCCTTTCATTTCAAGCTCAACAGTCTGACTCTATATGGCAGATGTGCAACAAAAATATACAGTATACTCATTTAATGTTTTAAGATTTACATCAGGTTATTACAAAAAAACATGGGCCTATTTCATGTCCTTAAACTATTCAGTAGATCTTATTTATAATGCCAATGCAGTGGCAATATATACTTTGGCGTGATTTACGTTGTTTTTGTGAAAATGCAACCAGATAGAACACATGCAAAGAAGTGTAGCAATGGATCTGAAAAGATTCATCACATCCAAAATCGGACAAAAGAAAAGGACACCCTTAATGAGTGATGAGCAAGCTGAATCTTACTGGTATTACAGTTCAAACACCAGTCAGTCTTTTTGTATGAATGTTACAATTTTCTTTTTCAGTTAAACTTTTTCATGGCATATAAATATTATTCAAAGGGCATCTAAAGATCTTTCTGGCACCGCAAGTCAGATAGTTGCAAATAAACTTCAAGATGTTTGTTAGTTTTCATAACAGATGGAAGTCGACATTGTCACAATTTAGGCTTACATTACTGACCATTTTGTCTTTCGTTTAATCTAATGACAATAAATTTGTCTTACCTTGGCGAATAAGGGTTAAATTACCCAAATCTGTATCCACTAATATTTGAGCCAATTAAAGTCCCAGTAAAAAAAAAAAAAAGTTTTATTTTATTCACGCACAATTGCGGGCGACAAATAATGCAGCAGAGATGTTGACTCCTTTCGGCAGCAGTCAGAACGTCAGCGTCTACAAAATAGCAGGGAGCGTTATCACACCGACTGGAAATGAGTAGTCAGTGAAACGAGACGAGATTCACTACAACAGGCTGCAGCGCCAATCTCCAAAACTGCATCAATCAATGACGTCAATACGGCGGGCCATCTTCAAGGGTTCAGTGGGGCCACTGGTGCGTCACTACAGCTGAGCATCCTTCCATCTGCAAAAAATAATTTTTCAGTTTAAAAAAAAAAAAAATCTACCTCGAGGTGAAAAAGTCCATGTGAGTAGTCCATACTGAGGCAGGTTTCCTCTGAACAGTATCGACTGATGCACCAGACGGTAAGGTCCAGAGGAAAACATACCATTGCAGAAAGGGGTTCTGAGAGTTTTGTAGCAATGTAGGGATGTAGGGCCATTATTATTAATATTATTATTATTATTTTACACCCCATTCTCCTGATCTGACAGCCACAATACTTTTCAAGTGGACTGAGACAGCCCCTTTAATTTGAAATAGGATTTGAACCTATAGACCTAGGTACCACTTGTATTCACATTTAAGTCACAGAGCTACCTAAAAGTAGCCTAGGCTATATTAATCAGCAAAGTCTGACAAACCCAGATGTTCTTTTAAAGACACTTGCCCTTGTTACTGTTTCGAATGCAACAATTCTGTATCCTCCATGATTCAAAATATTACTGACCTCCCAATTTGGCTTCTGTTTGCAGACAAAACATAGTGGCAGAGCTGTTGCACATAAAAGTCTGCGTTCAGGGCTTTCTGCCAGTCAAGCTTTCCAAGAAGTTGTTAACTTTGTCAGAATGGGGTATTTTAACATAAACTGCTTTGTAATCTTAAATTCTCAAGAAACAGAGTCAGCACTTTAACCTTTAACCTTGTTTCCTTTCAACTGTCATGGGGATCAGAGCCTATACAGCAAATACCTGTGCTGCAAACTTGTGAGGCTGAGTAGGTTAAATCAGAATCTTTATTGTTCCAGTACTGTGGTTCTTTGTGGGATTAGCATCCATTGAAACCCCGTAAAATTCACTTTAAAAAGTAATAGTTGCCTATTTCAGCAATGATATGCTGTTTTTAATTAGAAATCAATATTGCATGCCCCCCAGAAAGGGAAACAATCAATTTTTTCACATCTTAAAGGCAGAAATAAATTATCTTCAAAAGAATTACACTCAGTGAAAATATTGCCTTGTGTGCCACTTGCTCTTCTATCTTACATGCATGAATTTTCACACACATAGCAACACACACACACACACACACACACACACACAAACCTACACACAAAGCTTGAGATCAAAGCCTCATGTAATGTGTAATGGTGTTCTAAAATAATTAATTGAGATGGCTGCTGAGGGTAAAGAGAAATGAATGTCCATGATAAAAAACAACATGCCAACATAGACATCAAAGTCGTCAGGAAGGAAGACAGAAGAACCATTTAACAAAAACTTTACCTGATGGGGTAAAGACACAATCTGCGTACACAGTCACTGACTGCAGAGGAGTGGGCAGAATATATTAAGAAATTTTGATAATGATGGTGTAGGAATCACAATTATATTTTTTATACTTAAACAACATTTGAGATGTCTCACCACATGGTTAATTCATCTAAATGAATGAGGTGATGAATGCAGGGAAGATATAATCAGATCAGTGCAGTAGTGGATGAGTTGAAACGTGGCTGTACTGTAACTACTCACAGCAGGACTGATCGGTGAAAGATCAGCTGATAATACAAATTATTAACTTACTGTCTATAAATACTGGTGATTTGTAGATTGCCATACAGGCTAAATTTTGAATTTTCAACTCTTTTCTAAATATGTGAAGAAGTTTCTTAGGGTGGAGCAAGGTAATGTTAAAACAAACAAATATAAAATCTATAAAAGGTGGCAATATGAATGAACTAAATATGATAACACTGCCGCTCTTCCTAATTGTGCTGTTTAATAACAAGTAAAATTTAATTTAAAAAGGGAAATAACAGTTATAGCATCAGAAGATGGATACACTGTGGTCATAAAGGGATGATCATAGTCAGCAACAAACTCAGGTGGGCTGTGGTGTTTAAATGATGCTCAGTTGGTAGTAAGAGTCCCAAAGTCTGAACTGCTGATACAAGGCAGGATGGATCCATGCTTTCATGTTTATGAAAATTCTGACCCTACCATCTAAAATTTGGAGCAGAAATTGAGACTCAGGCTGTACCACCCACAGACAAGGTTTTTCCAGTCTTCTATTGTCCAATTTTGGTGAGCCTGTGCGAACTGTAGCCTCAGTTGCCTGTCCTTAGCTGACAGGAGTGGCACCTGGTGTGGTCTTCTGCTGCTGTAGCCCATCTGCTTCAAGGTTTGACATGCTGTGTGTTTGGAGATGCTCTTCTGCATACCTTGTGATACAAGTGATTATTTGAGTTACTGTTGCTGTTCTATCAGCTCAAAGCTGTCTACCCATTCTCCTCTAGCCTTTGACATCAACAAGTCAATTTCGCCCAGAGAACTGCTGCTCACTGGATATTTCCTCTTTTTCGGACCATTCTCTGTAAACCCTAGAGAGGTTGTACAGGAAAATGCCAGTAGATCAGCAGTTTCTGAAATACTCAGACCAGCCCATCTGGCACCAACAACCATGCCACATTCAAATTCACTTAAATCACCTTCCTTCCTCATTCTGATCCTTGGTTTGAACTTCAGCAGGTCATCTTAACCATGTGTATACATGCCTAAATGCAGTGACTAACTGATGAGTGATTGGCTAATTAGATATTTGTGTTAACAAACAGTTGAATAGGTTCACCTAATGAAGTAGCCAGTGAGTGCATATGCAACAAATGTACAGTACATCCTATTCAAGCTTTACAGATACATTATGTAGGGGCAGAAGGCTTAACTCCATTCAAATTTATATGCCTAGAATCTAGAAGTAAATTACTGAACTTGTAACACTTCTAAATATGTGCTCATATGCTTACAGTTTACTATATAACATGGTTCACTTCTACAGACATGCTGGAGTTTTCCAGTGAAGCCAAAATCAGATCAGGCAGCAGATCAAAAAGTAATGATTTTTTTGGCCACTGAAATACACTGTAAAATGCGGTGAAAAAAAACATAAATATTTTGGTAATTAGTTAAAAGTATAAAGTAGGAATAACATAATTTAGGACATTGATAAATATTAAAAATGATCTTTTCACCAAAAAAAGGCAACTCATAAACTGTCCTAGCAGTGCTGTGCAGATACCACCCACACGAGTGGGTACACGGGAGCCTTTCCTACACAACCAAGAAGCTGTCATCTATCATCACTTACTGTATTAATGTCACAAATTAGGTGTTTTTTGAGATGTATTACAACGCTAAAATCTTTTCTGGGACATGACATTGCTCCGGAATTCCATGTTTTTATTGTGAATTTTCTGCATCTGGGAATTTCTTTTGCATATAAAATTCTACCTCTTCGCTGCTTGTAAGTCACAGGACAAATTTGGCCAGAGTCTGAGCTGCATCAGTTCAGCTCCATTAGTTCCATCTAACTCATGAACTCATCTTTTAAGTAATATAAAGCAGCGGCCAGGAAATATCAATATGTAATCAACATAGCCGAAAATATGACACTATCAAACCACACAAGGGCAGCATGAATGTGGCAGCTTTGTGATTGTTTGCTCCCTGTTTGACCTAGGACAGTGTAATACACATAAAAAGAAGCAACCCTTACTCAGATCACAGAAACGTGTATGTCTGTAGCACAATTTGTATTCTACTTATTATTCCTTGCTCCAAAATGGTAACGAAAAACTTAAGAAATCACCGTGATCAGAGCAAGGGGTCTTTGGCCAGCTATACTGCCATCTGCAGGGCAGTGCAAGTAAAACACAGACTAAGCGAGTCTTCTAATACAACCTGCATCCTGGATTGAAAAAATAAAGCATCATCAAGTTCGACCTGTATATATAAATGTAAATATTCCATTCACAGGTGAGGAAAGCAATGATATCTGCCATTTTCATAACTGTTAACAATAACAACCGTGGCAACTGTATGCATTCTTACTGAAGAATAGTTGTCTGGACAAGTAATTTCTCCACACAAGTAAAATTTATATGTCTTCTGATAACAATGTGACACAAAACTATTGTATTATGAAGGTTAATGTGACCATGCAACTAATGATGTTGCAATACTGGGTTTAAGTCACATAATTTAGAATTTAACTAAACATATACAAAAGTAGTACAGCAGCTAAAGGGAGAAGAAGAAAAAAGTATTGCATTTTAGGCAGTAATATCCAACAAGTGGCACATTACTACTTAGAATTTTGCTAGTGTGTGCATTTATCACTCTAATTCCCTTTCTTAAAAGGAAAAGTAAAAACTATTCATGATTAAACAGTTTGAGCTTGTGCAGAAAATACAGCTCGCTGTATATGAAAGAGTGGGTTTGTCACTGATAGGAGCCAGTTACGTGAGGTTTCGTGCATCTTGCTGCTTCACAGCAAAAGCTACAGACTTTGATCATGACATGACAAAAGCTTGCCTGTTCTTATGTGGTCTTCCTTAGGCAGGGCAAGTTTCCTCCCAACATCCAACGAATGGGAAACTTTCAGTGCTTGTAAATGCTTGTCTGTTTAGTCTTGAGATAGACTGATGATCTGTAAAGGATGTTAACTGTCACTAATACACACTGTAGTTAAGTTTTCCTTGACTATGAACAGGAAAAAAACTGTGTAGAATATGAATGGATGCTTTTTTTATTGTTCAATAGTGGACAAATTATGCACATTAGTGTTGTTTTTATTCCTCAAACCAGTGTAGGCTCTCCCAAAAATAAGGGTTTAGACTTTGCCAGCACACCTAAGAATCAATAGACCTATAGTGTAGCAGCCTGAGGGGAGTGGTCACTTGGACTGTGAATAGTTTTGCACCAGAGGGTGCAAAGACTCAGCAGACTGTTAATGTTCAAGTTGAAGGTGTCAAGTTAGCTGTGTTGTAATCATTATTGCAGCCATAATGTGTTTTGTCCTTAACTGCTGTGCATGTGAGATGTAGCTTTCAGTGTTTTTTATGGCTGAGAACAGTGTTAAGTTTAGCTATAACAGGCCACCATTACTGAGGCTACATGTAAATCCCAGCTAAAAATATTTTGGTCTAAAAATTCAGTGCTCTAGTTAGGCAAGTTTTAATTTCATTCCAAAAACATCCTTTTAGTTTCAGGTTTTTAAAATGAATAGAGTCTATCACAGCTGACTTTGGGCAAGAGGCAAGAGTAAACCGTGAACAGGCTGCCAGTCTAATGCAGGGAGTGATATACACTCGCATTCAAACCTACGGCCAATTTAGGATCACCAGTTAACCTAAAGCCTGTCTTGGGACTGTGGGAGAATGCCAGAGTAACTGGAGAGAACCCACACAGGTACAAGGAGAACAGCTCCACCCAAAAAGGCCCCAGCTGGTCATCAGAGTCAAACCAAGAACCTTCTTGCTTTGAGGCGACCAAAAATGTCAAATTTGATTCTTCAAATTTGACATTTTGGTCTATGTCCTAAATTGGGAAGGTTTGTTCTCTGAGAATATATGATATACTATTAGTATAATCACCAAAACTAACATTTTGGTCTGATGGCATTAGAGGAAAAGCCATGAAAATTGGCAGGGTTCATTGACTGAATGCAATCACTAAATTTCATGGCAATCTAACCAGCAATTTCAAAAGTTTAAGGATCTCTATAGAACATAAGAACATGCCATAGTTACCCCAACAATGTCCCAAAACATCCTCAGAATGCTGCAGGAGAAATATTTGACTTCTGTCTTCTCAGGCCTCAGTAACATCCTGAAAACAGTTTCAGAAGGTTGTGTTGAGAATGTTCAAAAAGCTCAAGTTGGCTTTTAAGTATTGTGTGTACTAGTATATGTTTAAAACTAGAAACTTCAAAATCTTTGACCACAAAGCTGGGACCTTTGTGCAGAGCACAGTAGATATAAATTATGTTTTTTTCTTTGTTTTCTGTTTCAGCATGTCTTATGTCAGGCTTATTGACTGCCTGCTACTCGCAAATGTGTAAAGATTTGTTGGCTGATAGCAGAGTGGATTGAAGCTGTTGTTTAACTCAAACCCATTATAGCTCTGTCAGTTATTGACTTCTGAACACATCCACATTTCTGATTTCTGCTTCTCGAGTGCCTGTCAGAGATCAGTAAGTGTCACCTGCATGCTGTCTTGTACAGGGAGCTTCTAGGACATGGCAGGAAGAGAACCTACAGGTGTGCTTGTTCTTTACATTGCATGCCTTCTTTGTGGTACCACCCTCTGCTTGGTGAGAAATTGGTTCATTTTTTCTCAAGACATTGTCTTATGAGAACTTGAAAGCTGACTTTAATAAATTTGCAAATCAATAACAATTACCTTTTTTTTGTATTTTTTAATATTTAGCCTGCAGCAAAATTATTAGGTAAGTTTTTTTTCCTCAAACAAGCAAATGATACTTAAACTGTTCTTGTTACTTTTTTAGTCATTTTCATCTTAACTTAATTTATGTTTGTTTTTATGTAGACTATGATGTGGACGGAGGACGTGACCTTGACATTTTTGATATCAATGAAGGTTTGTAAAAACAGTTTTCTTCTTCATGAATCCAGATTTTTTTTATTCAGTACTCTTATAAACTTTCTTTGTGCTTGGATCTCATCAGAAGCAGAGTTGAACCTCGTGGAAGGGGACATTGTGCTTGATGAGGTAATCTAAATTGAACTTTTTTCTCCAACCAACACCAATAAAATGAATGGATTAAAGTTCAACCTTGGTTTAATATGTTATTCTTATCTTTTTGGCTTATTTTTTGTGGTCATGCCAGAGGCAAACCCGAAATTCTATAATAGGGGAAGAGTACAGGTGGCCAAAGATGATCCCATACTACATGGAAGATGACTTAGGTAAGAGTGTCTGTTATACAATTTGAAAGCTCCCAAAGGCTATGTAAGTTCATGCTGAGGAATGTCTTTACAGTATAGTATATTTGCATATACAGTCCTGTAGTATAAGTGAAACAAAGTAACTCTGTGCTTACAAGAATTTCATATTTTTATGTTATACTTCAATTTACACTACATTTTGAAGTAAATTGTTTTCCTGATTTTTTTTTTCCAAGAGCTAAGATCTTTTCAGATTATGTGTTATTGCATTACCTAATCATCCAACAGGATTTGAAGCAGTTAACAATAGATTCTCCTTGACCAAATGCAATATTATTTATATGTTATTGCATCAATAGTAAGGATAAAAATTAGATTAAAAAAAAGAAAAAAAGAAAGAAGATACTTATGTCATAAAAGTGATAGGGACCATAGTAAGTACTTTCACTTTTGGATCTTTAAACATTTTCTTTGCTAATATTTTTGTGCTTTTACTTTCTTTCTATAATATTTATTTATTTATTGTAGTGAAGTGTAGCTTTATGGAAGTGGATAATCTTGAGCCTTGGCACATAATTCAGCAGGGACTTACATTGTCTTACAGTTATTCTTAAAAAAAGGGGTATCATGAGGACATATTTTTCAACTGTAATATAGCTGATTTATCATCTTCTCCACAGAGATCAATGCAAAAGGTGTGATTCTTAAGGCCTTTGAGCAGTACCGGCTCAAGACCTGCATCGACTTTAAGCCATGGAGTGGAGAAGCAAACTATATTTCCATCTTTAAAGGGGATGGGTAAGGCAAGAAGAACTTATTCTTCTGAGGTCTGTTTAGATGGCAGAACGTTTGAAGGATTATATACACTCAGTCGACACTTCATTAAGTACACCTTGCCACCCTAACATCTGACTGTTGCAGCAAAAATCAAAACTCATCAGACCAGGCAACGTTTTTCCTAGCCTCAGTTTTTATGTTTGTGTTCTTAGTTGACAGGAGTGGCACCCAGTGTGCTTCTTCTGCTGCTGAAGCCCATCTGCTTCAAGATTATGGCATGTTCTGCATTCAGAGATGCTCTTCTGCATACCACAGTTGGTTATTTGAGTTACTTTCGCCTTTCTATGAGTTCAAAGAGGTCTGGCCATTCTCCTCTGACCTCTGGCATCAACAAAACATTTTCACCCAAGAACTGCCGCTCACTCTTTCTCAGTTTCAGATCATTCTCTGTAAACCCTAAAGATGGTTGTGTAGGAAAATCCCAGTAGATCAGCAGTTTCTGAAATACTAGCACCAACAACCATGCCACGTTCAAAGTCACTGAAATCACCTTTCTTCCTCATTCTGATGCTCAGGTTGAACTTCTGGAGGTCATATTGTCCATGTCTACATGCCTAAATGCATTGAGTTGCCACCATGTGATTGGCTGATTAGATATTTGCATTAACAAGCAGTTGGTGTACCTAACAGAGTGGCCAGTGAGTGTATGTATTCTATACCTTTAGGATTATAATAAAAGTACATGAGATAAGACACTGTAGCTATCTGTTGTTCACAAAAGCCTCATTTTCTTTCCAAAAGCTGTTTCTCCTCTGTTGGCAACCGCCAAGTTGGGAAGCAGAGACTGTCTATAGGGACAAACTGTGACCGCATCGCCACCATTGAACATGAGTTCCTTCATGCGTTGGGTTTCTGGCACGAGCAGTCCAGAGCAGACCGCGATGATTATGTCGAAATCATGTGGGACCGCATTACAGAGGGTATTGACACTCACTGCTTATTCAGCCAACTAAACTACAGTGTTAAAACACTGCTTGTTCATGCCTTCATAAAGCGTTTATCCCTTTATGGGGTGTTTTGTTCATGACTTCTGTTTACACAAGTATTATTATAGGAGTACTTTGATATGTCAGCAGTCTTTGACATCTGTTGATAAGCAGCTTTTATGAGCGGTGTCATTTGGAGTAATGCAATTTCATGGATGAAACTACACCGGCACCTTTATGTCTGATTTGCAGGTAAAAAACACAACTTTAACATCTATAATGACACCACCTCCAGTTCTTTGGGCGTCCCCTATGACTACAGCTCCATGATGCACTACAGTAAAACTGCTTTTCAGAATGGCACTGAGCCCACCATCATCACCAAGATCCCTGCTTTCAGTGACGTCATTGGCCAGCGTATGGAGTTCAGTGACAGTGACCTGCTCAAGCTGAACTGCCTCTATAACTGCAGTAAGATTCAACAATCAGTGCACAAGTATTATTTTATTTTCTCTAATATAAAAGTCAACCTGTTCTGCACCTCCATCTGTTCAACTTCATGTTTTAATTCCACTGAATAAGGATGTTCATGAGATGGCTTATTGCTAGATTTCTTTTTTCAGTTTATTACTGTTCAAAGTGCTCCTACACTTGTTAATGTGTGTTTATGAAATGTCTTCTGGAGCTCAAGGTTCCACCTTCCTGGACTCATGCGACTTTGAACGTGAAAATATCTGTGGTATGATACAGGGACAAGGGGATCAGGCAGATTGGGTCAGGGTTACAAAAGCTGCTGGAGGGCCTGACACAGACTACTCCAACATGGGCAAATGCACTGGTGAGAACAATCTTAGAGTGAGTACTTCTACTATGAAATGTATGAAAGGATAGGTACACACTTTTACAATTCTTTCTTAAAACCTGTTCATACACTGAAACAGTCATCGGTCCCTGATTGTTCCTCCTCTACATAGAGGATTTGTTCATAGAAACACAACATCAGCATTTTATACTAAAAGATTCTTCATATGAGGGCACACTGAACTGTTGTTTAAGATCGACTTGAAAAAATGTGAACCTAATGTATCTTTCAATTTTGGCTACTGTGCAAAAATGCTTAGATACTGGACTTATTAAGTTACATTTATATCTTTAGGCTCTGGGTATTTTATGCACTTCAGCACTGGCACAGCCAATACTGGGGACAAAGCCCTGCTGGAAAGCAGACTCCTTTATCCCAAAAGAGGCCACCAATGTCTGCAGTTCTTCTATTACAACAGCGCTGGATCCGGCGACACACTGAAGGTCTATGTCAGAGAGTACGACAAAGCTAATCCCAGTGGAAGACTGCGCCTTATAAAGACCATAAATGGTGACTTTTTGGGAAATCTTACTTGTGTTCACAATCTACTATCAGAATATTGCTTGAAATGTAAGCTTTGTGCACTTGCTGTTAAAAAAATACAATGCATTTACCTCATGTGCCGTAACAGGGTCCCCTGAGGAGCTTTGGCAACTGCACCATGTGAGTCTAGATGCCAAAATGAAATTTCGCGTAGTCTTTGAAGGGACCAAAGTGGCCTCTGGGCCCCCATCAGGGGGACTGTCCCTGGATGACATCAACCTTTCTGAGACCACTTGCCCAGAGTTTATTTGGCGAGTTAAAAACTTCAGTCATGTTATAGAAAACACCCCAACAAACACACCTATCTTTAGCCCCCCATTCACCTCTAAAGAGGGTTATACTTTCCAAATGGCGCTGTATCCCAGCGGTAAAGAGGGCTACCCGCGTGAGTTGTCAGCCTATGCTCATCTGGTTGTCCGTGAAGGGGACACAGGACAGACATGGCCATGTCCTTGGAAACAGATAACCATGATGCTAATGGACCAGCACCCACACATCCAAAAGCGCATGTCCAACCAGCGCAGTGTCACCACTGACCCCAACATGAAAGCAACAGGTGCATTTCGACTCTTGTCAAAAAGATTCACAGAAATTTTTTGCAAATTACAAATCATGAAATCACTGCTTTTGCTGCAATACAATATTTACACACCTTTTTAACATTCTTTTTAACAGACTCTGACCAGTTTTTCTGGGATGATCCTCGTAAGGTCGGCGTTGAGGTCACAGATACAGACGGATCAAAGTATTTCCGAGGGCCAGGTGCTGGAACTGCAGTGTATCTCACCCATCTCAGAGCTAAAAGCAGGGATTTTATCAAGGGAGGAGATGCCATCTTCCTTCTCACCATGGAGGGTAAAAGCATCATATTACTTAAATTCAACAGACATAAGAAACATTCTGTGTATCCAGACATATAAAAATAAGAAAAGAAAGGTTTTACCCAAAATGTTAAATCATTTATCTTTGCTTTTTTGTAAATCCACACCTATTCTGTGATATATTATTAATAGAGCTGGGCACGTTAACGCGTTATTATCGCGTTAACGCATTAATTAATTAACGCCGACAATTATTTTATCGCGCGTTAACGCAGCTTTATTATTATTATTGAAAGTCCGTTGCTCACTGGCTCTGAATACACAAAAAACATGGGTCACAGGTGGTGGGATGTACAGGCTTGGGATGGGCGTCATCACGCGTCTCAACCAATGAGAGCATAAGACTGCTGCAGCACACACATGAACCGGAACGTAAAAGAACTGGCGGGGACAGAAAAATGGAGAAAGGTATGAAACTCTTACATGGACATTTTCATTTTAAATCTCTTCCAGAGGCCCCTGCACAGTAAATCACAG
>VUQS01047220.1:0-10969 GCA_015108495.1 Heterochromis multidens
ACTGTAAGTTGCTTTAAACAGAATCCCTCATTTTCCACTTCTTAATTAGAGTTTCAACTCTGCTGATTGGCATTCTCAATTCCCTGGATATCTTTTCATATCCTTTTCCTGTTTTATAAAGTTCAACTATCTTCTCCCGCAGATCCTTTGATAATTCTTTTGCTTTCCCCATGGCTCAGAATCCAACAACGTCAGTGCAGCACTGAATGAAACATGCAGCGGTCTGTCTGGAGCCCAGAAACTCACTGACTTTTTATACACACACACTAATTACAAGCAGACAGATCACAGGTGAGGATGGTTACCTTTAGTAGTCATTTAAACCTGTATGTGTCAACTTGTTTGTATGTTATCATGCCAAAACTTCCAGGGTATGTAAACTTTTGATCACAACTGTATGTTGAACTCATTATTTGAAACTAGCCATGTTTCATATGAGCATCCACCACTGTAGCAGTATATAGATATATGACAGAAGATAAGGAAAAGCATTTAAGTCCACTTTAATAGGAATCCATACGATAAAAAAAAGCTGTGAGGATGGCGCTTCTGTGGAGTTCAGGTGTCGGGTGCCAGTTTATAGCTCCTCCATTCTTCAAAGGTTGAGAAGCATTGCTTGTGATACCTTGAGCAGCTTTTCCCTCTCTGTCACCTGCACTAGAGAATCCAGCTGCACCTCCCTCCACCTGGACAGAGCCAGCGCTCCTCATGTTGATTCTTGTTGATTGTGATGGTGTCAGCTGCTCTCAGCCTGCTACTCAGCACAACGTAGAACAACACACTGGCCACTACCAGGTAAACAATTCTGTCATTAGATGGGATCGGCAATATTTGGCGATTCTGTAAAAACCCTGGTTAGCCATCAATACACCTGAAACAATCTGCAAATGCAACATAATATGCCTAACATGTTAGCATGGTCATTGCTAATTTACATATCAAAAGATATAGAGCGTTTGCATCTTTCTGGCTAGATGGCCGGGCCAGTTCTGGCCCCCGAGCCTTACGTTTGACACCCCTGATGTAAGTGAACCAAAACAGGCCATGAGCCTGCTGGAAAAACCAAAAGAATGAGTCTCTAAAAAGAACTGTATAAATAAAGGGGAGTTTTTGGTTTTTGGTTCAGTGGAGAATTGCTTGGTTTCTCTCAGTTGTAAGGTGCTCAGCTCATCATGTGCCTTGAGAAGAAATATGATTTAAAGCTATATATTTAAAATTGAATTGTTCTGAACTGAAGAGAGCCAATCTTTTTGGGTTTATTATCATCATAATTACAGTCACAGTGGCCAATAGGGTGCCACACTGGAATTAAACTTTGGTACAAGAGGTGCAGAATTGTCCAGTATGAATGTAAATTATTGTCATATTAGTTGATGACATATTTCACTTGTGCTCTCCATATTTTGTCCTTTTCTTCGTGCCACAACATTAAACAAAAATACATATAAATAAATTGCTCACTAAAGTTTGACAAGCATAAAAGCATAACAGCTGGATATGGATATGAAAACAAATGGTTTTCATATCCATATCCAGATCTCTTTTATCATTAATCATGATGAGGCTTTGGGGTATTTATTACACTGTAAAGGCTCATCAGAGATGTATTGGAGAGTTAGCGCCTCACCAGAAATATAGGATTTGAAATGCTTCTGAAAAGCCATAAATCTTTTGTCCTGATATTAAATTACCTTTCTGGATTTAATAAATAAAGCAGAATCAGAATTTAGATGTTTCTGAGGGTTTTGAAACATGCTTACTGGCTTTGGAATCTTAAACAAGCAGCAGGAAGCTGCAAAGAAAATTCAGGATATAATGACAGTGTTGGATGCTATAAAATCAGTGAACTCTAAGAAAATTTATTCAGATTTTTATCTGAATTTAAATCCAAATTCTAGATGTTTTGCACCTTGATTAAAGTAGTCCCTGTGCAGCTAGTGATGTAAAACGGAGAGGAGCGGCAACAACGTTTAATGAGATTAAGGCTATATGATTTTTTTTTTTTTTTAATATTCATACCACAAAGTGTTGAAGATTCTCACTGTAATTTCCCAGTTGCACTCGTGGACATGCTCCATCACCAGCGGGGCTCCATGAAAAATGAATGGCCTTGGAGGGAGTGAGGGTCCCTGGATGATGAACTCACAGTAGATGAGTGCATACTGAAAGATTAATGCAGCTATTCGGGCACAGTTTAAAGCATGGCATATGTTTGTGGGCTGGTAAGTGGAGAGTGATTATAGCACTTATTTTAATATTCATACAGGTTCTCTCAGCTGTCTAGGTCAAACTGACCCAATCTAAAAACGGAATCCTGGAGTAGAAGAGTAGAAAGAGTCTCTCTTTTCAAAGACTCTTCAAATACAAAGTGTCACGTAGTCACATCCAAGGCAGAACTATTTACACCTGCTCACTCGGGGGTGGTGCAAAACACTTGGCACTGCCTTAGCTCCATCTTTTGTGTGCCTTTGTTATCTTGTGATGAATCATAAGGATGGAGGTAAGATAATGGTGCACAATTCAGGCTGTCTCTCTGAGAAGCCCTCTGGTTTTCGTTCAGTTCTACACACAAAAAGAGGTTGTGTGATGAATGAAAAGAGAGCTCGAGAGAGAAGTTTAAACCCTGTCCAATTTCACACCTCTGCACACTGTATGCTGTCAGCCCCTATGCCAAACAGCAGTCGGTTTAGCAGGGTTTTTTTCCCTGCCCGCTGGGGCTGGAAATGAGGCTGATGAGAGAATGAACCACAATAGTGAGCTTGTGAGCCATAAAACCACAACAATGGGATGATGGTGAGATGCTCTGTGGCACCGAATAGAAGTGCAGAGTTGGTGACCGTTCATAATGGCAGCCATTCTTTAAGTTAATAATACAGAGTCGCAACTTTCAATCTGAAAAAGAAGACTATCCGATCCTTTAATCATGAAACGAAGCATTTTCTGGTTGTTTAGACATTCATTTTCTGGTGATTTCCTCACTGAGGTTGAATCTTTATAACAGCTTTCTTTTTGACACCTGGTTGGTTGGTACAAGACAAGATGGATCCATGTTGTCATGTTATTCTAGCTACTTACCCTACCATCTGAATGTCGCAGCAGAAATCACGACTCATCAGACCAGGCAACGTCTGTTGTCCAGGTTTGGTGAGACCGAGCAAATTGTAGCCTCAGTTTCCTGTTCTTAGCTGATAGAAGTGTGGTCTTCTCCTGTTGTAGCCCATCTGCTTCAAGGTTTGAAGTGTTGTGTGTTCAGATATGCACTTCTGCATATCTTGGTTATAACGAGGGATTGTTTGAGTTACTGTTGCCTTTCTATCAGCTCAAAGGAGATAGAAAGGCAGATAGATGTCTCCTCTGACATCAATAAGGCATTTTAACCCAGATAGCTGCCACTCATTGGATATTTTCTCTTTTTTGGACCATTCTCTATAAACCCTAGGGTTTATTATGTGGGAAAATCCCAGTTTCTGAAATACTCAGACCAGCCCGTCTGGCACCACCAACCATGCCAAGTCATTTAAATCAGCTTTCTTCCACATTCTGATGTTCAGTTTGAACCTCTGCCTACCTGTGTGGCCGTTCCTTTCTGCAGGTAATGGGAAGGACACGTGATTTGTCTACAGTCAGCAACACTGGCAACCCCTGGGCCCAGTTTGCCAGTGCTCTATAAAAGCCCTTAGAGTTCAGTTGTGGGTGGCTCAACTCTTTGCTGCACCCACTATCTCTTCACTCATGCACTCACTTATACCACTGTCCATGCTGACTACACATGTCATTGTTAGTTTAAGTTATTTTCTTATGTTTCCACAGTTTAAATAAATTATTACTTAACTGTCATTTTGTGTGTGCATCTCCCTTATTGTCACAGCCGTGCTGCCCAGGTTTGTGACACTCTGTCTTTGCTTTTATCTTTGGTGTCTATCAAATACTGATGGAAATTTGTGTCTCTGTAGCTGCTAAATGTCCCACTAAGTTCAGCAGCTTGCTGTCTTTATCTTTTTTTTTTAAATGCCAGACTAAATGACCTGAAACAAAGGTTGATGGGAGAAGAGAGTAAATCAGAAGAGTAAAGATCAGGATTGGTTGAAACAATTGTCTCATTCTCAGTGAGTTTGATGCCACAAGCAGCAGTTACTACAATACATATTGTGACTAACTGTTAATGTAAAAATGATTGCAGCTTTAAATGTTTAATATTGATCTCTCTGTGGTTCGTTGAAGAGGCAGGATTAAAAAAAATAGCAGCAATAAGTATTGATAAGTAGGGGACATCACCATCTAAGGACTGAGAAAGATCTGGTCTGCACATGAAATAAATGAATAAAATAAATCTTGGACTTGGAAACAACTGTAATATGCCATTAGGAGTGATTTAAATAACTGGTAGGTACTGTAGCTTCTTATTTGTTTAATCATACAATGACTCTTACTTTTCAATTTTATTGTAAAACACTTTTTTATTGGTTTTATTCTTTTATTTTCTTTAACCAGACTGCATGAACCTTACAGGAGTTCCTGTGTGAATTTACCATGCACCTATGCGGCTGGCAATAAAGTGTTTTTAACTGCCAGAAAACCCAAACAATGGCTGAAACTACATTTTTCTGTTTCTTAATGACACTGTACCTCATTTTCCTGCCTATTATTCAGCCACATTATTCTCCTTTACTGCAGTCTGTGTTAATCAGAAATACCAACTGTAATGAGAAAAGTTTGTGGGTCTGAATACTAACCATACATCGATGTCCAGTCAGTGTTTGTGTGTGTGTGTGTGTGTGTGTGTGTGTGTGTGTGAGATGTTATAAGTCTTTATATGAGGGAGCTGATATCTTTAAAGCTGCAGGCCATCTCTGGGCAGGAGCGGTCCTCTTGTTATTCCCTCCACGCGTGCACAACTGCTTTCTCTGCAAGTCTCTGTCAGCAGAATTTCTAATGAATTGCACAAAAGCCAGTTTACCATGTCTGCACTCATGCATGCATGCACACAAACACAAACAGACACAGGCCAACTTTCCTTTTGTGCACAAAATGGTTTTAGGAAAGAATGAGTGAGGCTCTTGTGCACGCAGAAAGGAAATATCATGCATAAATAGTTTTTTGGTTCATTTTCTTTTGTTTTTTTAAATTATGACTCTGTCACCACACATTAGCATGTAACAAAGTAGGACTTTACATTTTTTGGAGCCTTCCTGTTTTATTGCATGCGGTCTTTATTGGGTAGTGTCAGTAGAGGTAGAGGTAGAGACAAGAAGCATCAGGAGGGAGTGACGTTTATGACATGCACACTTCACGCATCAGGCACTGGGAAACCGGGACATCTTCCTCTTCCTCTGGTGGCTGCTTGGGCACAATATCATGAACATTTTCTCTTCACATCCAGTGTGGAGAGGAAATGCAGTATGATAACTAACACCTTTTTTAACATAATGAACATATGTGAGAATATCAAAAATAGACCTGAAAACATGTGAATTTATCTAGTTGTTGACATGATGTGTGTTAGATGTGCTGAGCTCCAGACATGTGGTTACCTATATTTGTCAATCCTAAGTTTCCTTTCTTCTTAACAGGCTCTTAGCTCCACAACATACCAATATACAGTCATGAAGAAGAAAGTTTTCACAGGACTCTATGGAGTCCTGCTTGGGCTCAATATCACGCATGATCTGTTTCTCTTCACAGCCAGTATGCAAGGGATGTGCAATTTTTTTTTCATGGTCCTGCACTGGTTTGCTTTTGTTTTGGTGCCTTAACTCTCTCTGAGTCTAGTTTGGGTTGGGCAGGCATGGATCTGCCTCTAGGTGAAGCCTTGGGTTCCCACTCATCAGCCACTGCACCTGTTGCCCATTTTCCTCATCATCTACCTGTACTTAAGGACCAGCTCCAGCACTCAGTCTCTGCCAGATTGTCTGCATCTCCTGAGTGTGAATCAGGCTCCTTTATGGCTCTCCTGTCTTCCTATAAGATCTTAAGTTTAACATCTCTGTTTACCTGCCTTCCAGTGTTTCCTACGTGGCTGTGGAGCAGCTCTCATCTCAGACCCACTTACCTGTCGTTGCTGAGCTGGTTCATTCCTTCAGGAATCTGTCACCGGAATACTCACCACATCCACTCACCTGCCTGCCCACCCTCCTACAACCTCTTTTGCCATTGCAGAGCAAACCAGTGGCCCCCCCTCGGACTATCCTTCTTGACACCTGAAAGTAAGCTGCCTCTCTCATTTAATAAATTCACCTTTGGAACTTCTCTGTGAAATCTCCATGAACGAACTCACCTGGATTAACCTACCTCTCCTCTCTCCCAGTGAAGTCTTGCTCTCTCTCCTGTGCAGTTTCCTGGAACTCTCCTTGTTGGCATGCACTGCTGTGAAAACAAACTTGTTGAACTGTGAAATTGCCTTCGTTGGGTCTTGCTTAAGAGTCCGCCTTTCATTACCACCATTTTAGCATTTGACAGTATGATCACTAACACTTTTTTTTTTTAACATACTGTACTGTACATATGTATTTTTGAACTCTATAAACCATAACAGCTTGATCTTTTTTTAATCTTTTATAGCCATTCTGTTGTAAATTTGCTGCTGTGCTTGGAATCATTGTCTTGTTGCACGACCCAATTTGGGGGTCACGTGTTTGGTTTTAGCAACCAAACGAAGCATATCAGCACTGGAACTGTGCATTATGGCCATCTCCACTCACATCTTTCCCAAAGACATTGTTCCAGAAGTCTTGTGATTTGTTCAGATGCAACAAATCTAAGCCGTGCTGCCCTGTTCTTTGTAGAGAGAAGCGACTTTCTCCTGGCAACCCGTCCAAACAAGCCATGCTTGTTTCATCTTTTTCTAATTGTGCTGTCATGAACTTAAACTCTTAACATGCTAACTGAGGCCTGTAGAGTCTGAAATGTAGTGCTTGGGTTTGTTGTAGTTTCTCTGAACATTGCATGGTCTGACCTGGTGGGGAATTTGCTGGGACGTCCTACTGGGACGATTGTGCAAACGCACACCTGAATGCTCCAGACCAGCAAACTGCCAAAACCTCTACTTTCAGGTGCTCACGCTTCCTGATGACTGGTTAATCAATTGCATTTGATTAGCAGCACCTGGCTGCTACTTACCCTCCTAATTCCTATGGAAGCAGTAAGGGTGTACTTAGTTTTTTCACAGGACTGGATAGAGTCCTATGAAACTTTTTTTTTTTTCTCTCTTACATAAACTCACTCTACCAGTGTTGAAATCCGGTTTCCTGACCAAGACTTTGTGGTGGGGGGTGGTGATTGGGGGAACTTGGCCTGAACTTGACCTAAACTCAGCTACACCTGAACTGATTAGAGCCCTGAAACAGGCCTCAGTCTTTTCCTTTGCTGCCACTGTCTGTTAGGCGGCTTGTTTCCTGATGTCGACTGTGTATGGGACATGTTATTCAAGTAAGTGATTCATTTGTGTATAGTTATTGCCGTTACTTCAAAACAACAGCAAATTAGTACCTTAATTGAATTTACATATTTACTGCTTTGATTTAATACTGTAAGCTATCTATAATCTATCCACTGCATTGCTAGTCACCCCACTCTTCATCCTGCCAAAAGTTCTTCTGTCCCTTCTTGCAATACACCATCTCTGACAGTTCTCTCCAAATGTGCCCAGTCATCCAGCACTCAAATGACAAATCTGGTAATTGTTTTGAGGATCCAAAAGCAAGACGCATTTAGGCAGAGCAGGTGAAGTGAGGTCATCCTGAGGCAAAGACAACTCAGACAGCAAGTGAAGCCAAAAAAGAGATCAGGCAATCAAGCAAAAATGATTTCTTACAGCAGCTTAATTTTTTTTCTTTGCAAACAAAAGTTCTAGTAAGAGTAAAGTTTTACCATTTTTAATTCAACGTAAAGAGCCTACAGACAACCCCAACAATCAAACAATCCCTAACAGCAGCACTTGGAGATGTTGGGAGGAAGAACGCCCTTTTGACAGGAAAAGGTCTCCTGCAGAACCAAGCTCAGGGTAGGGTGGTCAAATGCGCCGATGGGTTGGGAGCGAAGACAGTTTTTCTGACTACAACAACTAGAGAAAGATAATTTCTCATAAAATCTACAAAACAAACTCTGAATTCTGCTTCCCTTAAAGCAGAATTCTTAATCTTTAAGGTAAAGCAAGTCTGGCTTGCTTATCCGTGTGTTTGGAGACCAGAACCTTCAGTTTTGCTGACTTATTTTCTTGTAAATATATTCTATTCATTTCAGTCTACTCACACAGTTTGGGCCAGGGCTGCACTACTGATGACCGTTACTGTGTTATTACCACCAACAAACACACAGATAAGCAAGTCGGACAAAGTTTTACAAAAACTTTAAGTGGAATTCAAAGGTTTTTTTCCTTTGCATACTTGATATGAGAAATGCTCTTGCTCTAGTTGTCCTAGTCAGAAAATAATTTAAACTCTCATAAACTGTGTTCTTTGTTTTGTCCTGTTTGTCCTTGGTTTCCCTATGCTCCTCTTTTCTCTCCCCTTATCCCCCAAACCTCAGGGAGATGACCACCCTACCCTGAGCCTGGTTCTGCAGCATACCTTTTCCTGTTTAAAAAAAAAAAAAAAAAAAGTTCTTCCTCTCCGCCATTGCCAAGTGCTGCTCGTAGGGATTGTTTGACAGAGTTCTGTCCCTAATCTCACTGTACTTAAGAGGCCAGTGTGTCCCACCCAATAAGCTTGTTGGGATGTCAGATATTGACAGAACCTACCCCCACCCCCTTACTTTGTTTCTTTCCTGTGAACTTCTGTGATATTATCTGAACAATAACCTATTACATCCCCCGGCATGAGGTTAAATTTGTTTCCATGTCTTTTCATCTTTGAATTGCACTTTTATAATGAGAATTATTTTCACAACCAGATTTTTCATGATTGCTCATCGTGCATCTCCACCTTCCCTCCTTTGGCTGTTGTGTTCGGTATGCCTTCTTGACGTGTTGTTTGAGTGTTTTGTGTCCTTGTTGTTGACTGATATTGTAAAGAAGAATTGCTTTGAGTTTAATTAAGTAACAGCCAAAAGAGCTCAGAGCAATAATTAATTGCAAATGTTTTAAAAGATGTAAAACAAAAGCCAAGCAACATTCAACAAAATCCACACAGCGGTTAGCTTGAGATGGATTTTGACATCAGCAGTTCAGATGTCGGCTGTTACATCCCAACTCAGCTGGGAGCAACATTAAGGACGCAGGTGGAGAAGGCTTATTCACAGCTAAAAGGTTTTAATGGATACATTTTTTATTTTAATCTACTAGAGGAAGCAGGACATGAGGGGAAAAAAAACTGAACTCAAACAAATTAAACAAAACATGACTTTTTAACCACAAGCAACAGAACCTTAACTGAAATAATCTATTTTACAAGATCAAAATCAAACCTGTGCCTTACTGCATTTCCTCACCAAATAAAAATACCCCTGTACCTAGTGTCCGTAGTCAGACTTAATTTTAAACCTAGTCCAGGCTCCAGGTTTAGGAATGAGAAAAAAAACAGGTTATAGAACCAAAACTGAGCAAACACTTTAATAAGGAGAAATCATTTGAAGGAAATGAACTTAATTTATTGAAGCACAAAGTTTGAGTAATAAACTAACTGGTGATTAGATTCTGAAGCTACATAGCAGAGTGAGTCCAATGGTGGTAGGAAGGAGGATATGACCCCCTGCGGTGTAAATGCTGGTGATGGTGGAGATGGAGCAGCTGGAGAGGCTCGCTGAGTGACCAGGAAGAGGCGGGTTGCACAAATGAGAGTCTGAAAGGCAGAATGACAGAATAGCACAGCGAACAGAGGCTGATTGGCTTGTAGATGGAGGGTGAGAAAGTTGTTGGAGTAAAGTAATAATGATGAAATTGAGTTTGACAGAGCGGTAAAGTGTCGTGACATAAAGACAGGCCAAACGCCCGGGAATGCAGGCAGAACAGTGAATGCAGATTTCTTATTGAACTTGAGATTCATGTACATGTTATGCCAAACACAAAGCACCTCAAAGTGCATTTAATTTTAAAACAACTGAAATGTATTAACCTATTACATTACTAACCTAATGTGTTAGTGCGGCAGTCTTAATGATGGGTTTTGTCTGTTTTTCCCAATAAATGAAGACATTGAGCTTTTTCCTCCTTCGTCTATTAACATTGCATTTGGCTAGGGTCAGTGTCACTACTGGTAGCATGAGGTGATACCTGGACCCTACAGAGGTTGCACAGGTAGTCCAACTCCTCCAGGATGGCACATCAATCGTGTGCCATTGCCAGAAGGTTTGCTGCGTCTCCCAGCACAGTCTCAAGAGCATGGAGGAGATTCCAGGAGACAGGCAGTTACTCTAGGAGAGCTGGACAGGGCCGTAGAAGGTCCTTAACCCATCAGCAGGACTTGTATCTGCTCCTTTGTGTAAAGAGGAACAGGATGAGCACTGCCAGAGGTACAAAATGACCTCCAGCAGGTCACTGGTGTGAATGTGAACATCATTCAGCATGACTGATTTGGTGGTTTTGGTGGTTGGTCAGTGATGGTCTGGGGAGGCATATCCATGGAGGGACACACAGACCTCTACAGGCTAAGCAACGGCACCCTGACTGCCATTAGGTATCAGGATGAAATCCTTGGACCCATTGTCAGACCCTACGCTGGTGCAGTGGGTCCTGGGTTCCTCCTGGTACACAAAAATGTCCGACCTCATGTGGTGAGAGTATGCAGGGAGTTCCTGGAGGATGAAGGAACTGATACCACTGACTGGCCCCCGCGCTCACCTGACCTAAATCCAATAGAACACCTCTGGGACATCATGTTTTGGTCCGTCCGACACTGCCAAGTTTTTTCACTTTGATTTTCGGGGTGTCTTTGAATTCAGTCCCCTGTAGGTTGATAATTTTCATTTCCATCAAACAATGTGGCATCCTTTCATTCCTAACACATTACCCAGTCCATATCAGTATAGATATCCAGCA